>NW_019014653.1:1960767-1992376 GCF_000150535.2 Carica papaya | reverse complement strand
AAGGTGTGGGCCAAGTATCCTACACGTGCATTGCAACACATCTGTACCCTATGAGTACCCAAACCCAAACTACATTTGGTCTTTCTTCTTGGGCCGAGATTCTTGGACTGAGCTGTTCTTTAGCGGCAAGGCCCATTACCCTTCGAGTTTCTAGCACCTTCTGGTGTCGTTTCTTCCTAGGTCGGGCACTCTGTTTGTTGTATTGGGCCTTGCTATTTTATACTTGATCAGGAATATAGTAACTTGGAGTATTGCTACCTCGTAATGATTTTCTCTCATTTTCCAAAAGTTCATCTACACTTGTTCGCTTCTTGTACTCCTATGGTTTAGGTGTGTTATCAGCGAGTATACATCAGAGGTGGAGCCCTGATTTCCACATCAAGGTAAGAAGACCTCAATCTCTTCTTTCATAATAGTTTAATCGAAGTTTCAACCAACAATAGGGGTGATCTAAATAATTTTGTTGATGGTTTGATGATTAAATGGACCTTACTGATGGAGCAAATAAGTTCGATTGTTTTATTTAATATTTTATTTTATAATGTGTACTTTTAATTTGTTTGTTTTTGTTCCTTGCGTACTCTCGATATATATTTATGCATGAATTGTATGCTTGCAACCTGTATAATTTATTTCTGGTGTATATGCTGTAAAATATGTGTTTATAGTTGAGATAACACAGGTTTGATTGCGTGTATGTTTATGGTAAGTTGGGGTTGTGAGCCATGAATCAGTGAATACATGTAGAGATGATGGTTGCAGGAAGGAGACAGGGCCTATCTTTCACTATGTGAATGAACTCATCAGAGTATGGGATAAGTCATGTACTCAAGGTTTGCTGATCCACAGGATCCTTATAAACTTCAAGGGGTAGGTCAGCGATCGGTTCTTCACTATTTTTCTTATCTAGTGGGCATGAAAAGGGGTGAGTTCTATATACTCAGTAAGAAAAATAGTATTTAAACAACATCATAAGATTTTAAAATAAATAGTTATGTCATCAACACTTACCATCGAGGTCACGTCAGAGTCCTTTCTTACTTTATGAAAATAATTTATTTATTAAAAAAAATATCAGATTCATCATATCATAGTCATATCAATCAAAATCAAATCATACTTGATAATAGAAAAAATCAAATGAATTATGCAATGCTTAGATTTTCGTGTCATGTTTCACGAAGTCGTTTCGACTTCTATTTACTGAGAGCAAATACGAATTTCTAATTACCCATGTGGAATTACCAGATCATATATATAATGACAATTTGCTCATGACATATTTCTGACTTGTCAAACCATGGTACGATCTATGACCACGGCTGTACCAATCACAGTATTCCTATCATATATTCTATAACCACGATAATACTTAGCCAAAAATAACTCCTAATAGATATTCGCGTCACCATTCTCGTCAGATGGTACACCATCATCCACAGGGAGCAGTCCTCTCACGTCTTTGCAGACCAGATGGGGGAGGGGAAAACAGAATCTCTCAGAGATAAAAAGTCTAACGAGACATTTGATGCATTATACATGTCAATATAGATACATTTATTTTTTAGACTATTTCAAGCTCATTCCCCTTTCCATATTTCAGAAAATTATCACCAAAATTATGTTATTTAAATCATATGCAAATCATCAAGTGCCTATAAAATTTCATAACATGCTTTATCAATAACAATTCACTTCATTGGAACAATTAAACATAAATCATGCAAATCATAAATCTCAAACTTCATAATTTTAATTTTTAGAAATTCTCCTTAAGGTGTTTAAGAAATTACTAAATTTCTTATCGAAACCTTGAAGTTTTCCTGTCAAATGCCCCTAGCACCTTCGTGAGACTTATGAAACATGTTTTACGATATTGTTTAGATAAATTTGTGGTAGTTTACTTTGATGACATCTTGATCTATAGCAAATCCTTAGAGACTCACCTTCAGCATATCATATATGTCCTTGAGGTTCTTAGGAAAGAACAGTTGTATGCCAATGCCAGGAAGTGTAATTTTTACAGTGAAAAGTTGATATTTTTATTGTTTATAGTTAGTGCACAAGGCATTGAGGTAGATGAGGATAAGGTGAAAGCAATTAGAGAATGGCCTACCCTGACATCAGGTAGTGAAGTAAGCAGTTTCTATGGTTTAGCAAGCTTCTACCGCAAGTTTGTTAGGGATTTCAGTTCCATTGCAACACCATTAAATGAACTGGTAAAGAAAAATATAAAGTTTGTATGCATTGAAAAATAAGAGCATGTTTGTAATTTATTGAATAGGTTGTGTTCTGCACCTATTTTGGCTTTACCTGACTTTAACAAAACTTTTGAGCTTGAATGTAACGCTTTAGGTATAGGTATAGGAGTAGTTTTGATGTAGGAGGGGCGCCCCGTGACATGTTTTAGTGAGAAACTTAGTTGTGCATTGTTGAATTACTCAACCTACGACAAGGAGTTGTACGCCTTGGTGAGAGCATTAGAGGTATAACAACACTACTTATTACCGAAGGAGTTTGTTATCCACACCGACCATGAATCCCTAAAACATTGAAATGGCAAGGTAGATTCAACTGTCATCATAGTAAGTGGGTCGAGTTTGTTGAGTCTTTTCCCTATGTAATCATGTATAAACAAGGTATAATATAGTTTTTTGATGCATTATCTCGCAGGTATGCTTTGATTTTTACCCTTAGCTCTAAGTTGTTAAGATTTGAACATATTAAGGGGATGTATGTTAGTGACAATAATTTTTTTATTATTTATCATACATGTGAACATTGTGCATTCCAAAAATTTTATAGGGATGATGGTTTTCTCCTTAAGGATGGTAAGTTATATGTGCCTAACTATTCACTTAAGAAATTACTGGTGTGTGAGGCTCATCCAGGAATTGATGGGGCACTTTGGGGTAACTAAAACTCTAGACATATTGCACGAGCATTTTTATTAGCTTAATATGAGGAAAGATGTTGAGTACATTTGTAGTAGGTGCATTATATATAAGCAGGCCAAATTTAGGTTCTACCTCATGGATTATACACACCCTTGCCTATACCTACAACACGGTGGATAGACATATTTATGGATTTTGTATTAGAATTGCCTAGGACCAGGAGAGGTAACAATAATCTATTTGTTGTCGTATATAGATTTAGTAAGATGGCACATTTCATTGCATGCCATAAGACTGATGATGCGACAAATATTGCAAATATGTTTTTCAGGGATGTTGTGAGACTTCATGGAATTCCTAATACTATTGTGAGTGATAAAGATCTGAAATTTCTAAGTTACTTTTGAAGAGTTCTGTGTGGTAAATTAGAAACAAAGTTGTTATTCTCCACTATATGTCATCACCAAACTGATGGTTAGACTGCAGTTGTAAATAGGATCTTAGGATCCTTGTTAAGAGCTGTTGTTGGCTGAAATTTGAAAACATGGAGGATTGTTTACCTATGGTAGAATTTGCATACAATAAGAGCATTCATACCTCTACAAGGTTTTCACCTTTTAAGATTGTTTATGGTTTCGACCTTTTAATTCTGTTAGATCTCACACCTTTAACTTTGTAGAAAATTCAGGACACCAATGGTAAGTAGAGAGCCGAACTTGTTAAAACCATACATGAGAAAGCTAGACAGCATATCCAGAAAAAAAAGGAATCATATACACGAAATGCCAATAAAGGAAGAAAACAAGTAGTTCTCCAACCCAGCGATTGAGTATGGGTTCATATGCGAAAAGAAAGATTTTCGAATCAATAAAAATCTAAGTTAGACCTCCGAAGAGATGGACCCTTTTAAGTCCTGGAGTGTCTTAATGACAATGCTTATAAAATTGATCTCTAAGGTGAGTACAGAGTGTCTGCTACATTTAATATTTATGATCTTTCCCTTTTTGACATAGATCACGATTTGAAGACGAATCCTCTTGACGAAGGGGGGGATGATGTAAACCTAGACACAAGAGACATAATGAAGGACACTTACCCAGAAGACCAAAAAGATAGTTGGGGAGAAGCAGGAAGAAAGATTCAAGTCCCGGAAGGACCTATCACCCGGGCCTGCGCCAAAAGCTTCCAAAAAGCTTTCAATCTTCTTGTTCAAAGCTGGGTCACACAAGGAAACAACTTTAAAGCCCAAATAGCTATAAGAACAAGGCCAAACAACTAGAAAAACCTTAGCCACATCTGGTCCTTGTTTGGGAAGAGAATGGAGGTGTAGTCCCGCTCACCCACATGGGAACTGCACCAAACTAGTAAAGACTAAGGTGGATTTCTCTTTGACAAGGCTTGAAGTCCTCTCCATGTGAAGCGGGAGGGTATGGGAGGATCAAATCTACTCCTAAAAATCCATTCCATGTATGCAATATCGAAACAATAATTACCTAGAATAAAATCTCTCCCTCTAAATGAATCCACAATCTTCAAAGGAGAGCAAAAATAAAAACTAGGGAAATAAAACAAGAAAATAAAAAATGTCACAGACTTACCGATAAGTTGATCTCTGCTTCTTGTCTCAACAAGACTTCTAAAGACTCCTGCTTCCCGAAGAACTTGAAGAAAATAATTTAAGTAAAAATGTTAAAAGAAGAAAAGTCGAAGCTCTTAAGAATTCTCTCAGATTTATTCTCAAATGTGTGCTTTACATCCTACGGGCAAATGTTTATTTATAACCTTTTCCGAAAAATGTAGATGATACAAATCTTGAGATAATTAATAAATATTAAATAATATTTTCGAATAAAAGAAAAGAGGGTTGGCTGGTCCGCGTGGGTTGCACGGGGGAAAGCACGCAAAAATTGCAGGCTAGTGGGCTTGGGCCGTATGCAGGCTCATTCGTGTCAGATGTGCGTGTTCAGCCCTTGGGCCTGTGTGCGTGCGGTTGGTTCTGCATGAGCCTTGTGGGCTGCGTGCGTGGGCATTTTTGGGCTCTCGTGCACGCGGTCTGTGTATGCACCAGAACTGAGCGGGCTGGGCCGTATGTCCAGCGCAAGTGTAGGCCTCCTTGCCTGCGTGTGGGCCTCCAGATCTCTACTTCAAGAAGGTTATCTGTCTTTGGTTTTCCTGTAAAGTATAAGGTCGCTCTGAATGCCTTACCACGGGACCCAAAAACACCAGTGGATGTGTGGGCCAAATATCCTGAATGTGCATTGCAATGCATGTGTACCCCATGGGTACCCAAACCCATACTATATTTGGGCTTTCATCTTCGGTTAGGATTTTTGGGCTGAGTCATTCCTTAGCTATAAGGCTTGTTACCCTTCAGGTTTTTAGTACCTTTTGGTGCCATTTCTTCCTAGGCCGAGAATTGTGTCTGATAGATTCCACTTCGCTGTTTGATACTTGATTGGGAACAGAGTTACTTAGAGTATTGTTATCTCGTAATTGCTTTCTCTCGTTTCCCAAAAGCTCATCGATATTTGCTCACTTCATGCACTCCTCTATTTTAAGTGTATTATCAGCAGAGATTGCATCATCCCCCTTTCTTCGAGAGGATTCGTCTTCGAATCTTCAGATGCTATAAATTTTTCATCTAAGGTCAATAAGGACAGAGGCTTTACCAGACATCCGGTGTGCTCGGGCTGTTCTTGGATGAAGAAACAACTTTTGCCCATATCCAAATTTTGGTCCTTCCTCGTCTGTTTCTTAGCGAAATCCTTGTATGACTTTTTAATTTTCAGCTGATCATCATAAGTGTCCCTTCTTGGCAAAGGTGTTAAAACATGGGTGCGATTACCCATTCGGACAGAATACTGATTCTTCTCGTCGGCATGGGTGACACTACGGTCATATTGTCGGTGCCTGCCTAGCAATGGGTATCCTACTTGCATGGGGACTACCTTGCACAATATCTCATCCATGTAGTCACAAATAGAGAATGGAACACATACCTACTGGGTGAAGTTGATCTCTTTACTGTCATCCAACCAGTGCAACTTGTAGGGAGTAGGGTGTTGTCTACATGTGAACCCTACCCAATCCACCAGCAAGGTATGAGCAACGTTAGCACAGCTGCCTCTATCAACTATCATACTACAGACCTTTCTGTTGATCAAGCACCTGGCATGAAAAATAATCTCTCGCTGCCTTCAGGCTTAATCTGTATGTTTAGTGCTTGTTGAACCATAAATACATCTCCCTATACTGGTCGAGCTATACTCTCTACGTCCACCAGTGGTAGATCTTCCTGTTCATCATTGCTTTCGTGGTCACTAACGATATCTCTATCATCTCAAAGAATCATGGCATGCTGATTAGGACATTGGGATGCAATATGCCCCACTCCTAAGCACTTAAAACATTTAACAGTGTTCTGACGAGTGGCTAGTGCCTTAAAATTAACTGTTGGATTTCCAGCGGGTTATTTTCCCTTACTGTCATCCAATTTCTTACTGTCATCCCTTTGAGTCCATCTTTGGTTTCCTTGGGGAGTGTTACTAACAAACCCTCGATTAGTTCCTCTACTCTTCAATTACCTTTCAATCTTGGTAGCCTTGTGCACTATCTCGTCCAAGTCGACATAGTTTTGGAGTTCAAGGATGTTGACGATATCTTTATTTATACCCTCTAAGAATTGAGCCATGGTGGCTTCCGGACGTTCGTCAACTCGGACTCTAATCATAGTTATCTCCATTTCCAAAGAATACTCTTCCACGGACTTAGAATCCTGGGTCAAGCGTTGTAATCTCAGGTTTATGTCCTTATCAAAATGAGCTGGTACAAACTGCTTCCTCATGATGGATCTCAATTCTCACCATATGGTGATAGGTAAGTCTCCATCTCATTCCCGGAGAAGAGCTTACTGATCCCACCATACTGAGGCATAGTCAGTAAACTCATGGGTGGCCAACTTGAGCTTTTCCTCTTCACTATAGTTGTGGTAGCTGAAAATGCAATCGACCTTCCATTCCCACTCGAGGTAGGCTTTAGGGTTATTCTTCCCTTGAAAGGCTGGTATCTGGAACTTGAAGTCATGGAGATCTCCGTCTGCTTCTTCGCAACGGCCTCCTTGTCCTTCACCAACATCGTCGCCACACAATCTTGTTTTGTCGCACACTATTTGGCATCGGGCGTGACTGTAGTGCTCGTCTCGTTCCTGGTGGTCCATATGAGCAGCCATGTTTCCCAACTGGACACTTAACTGGGTGAACATGTCCATGACTCTTTCCTTTCAGTTGGTTGGTCGGCTGTTGGTGCTTTGGTGAGACATTGCGGAGTTCCTGCAAAGATAAGAGTTAGTGAAAACAATATCTCTCCCTCACCTTTGCTCGTGTTTACCTCACAGTCTCTCGATTAATAGCTTCGTCTGTCGAGTTGAGCGTTCAAAATCGGAATCACTTGAATCAGGTCTGCACGTTAGTCCTTACGACACAACAAGGAACCCTAAAAGATTCTAATTTCTGTGGAAGCTCATAAACAAGCTCACAAAAAAAAGAAATTGTGTGCTTCTTTGTGTGTTAAGCCACTAATAACAATTAGTTGCTTACTTATGTAATGGAACAAGCGTTAAATAAAGAACAAAATGTAGATCACAAAGAATGACAATTTGGATTGATGTGTAGGGATCCGATCAATCCCGATGGATATAATCGATAGGTGTGTTTTCTTATAATACCCCTAATTTATCGGCTACGCTTTACGACCAATCAAGTTTCTTTATGCAACGTTGATGCAGATTATAGAAATGCAATTTAAAAATTAAATGTGGATAGTGTGTGAAATGAAAACAAAAGTTTTCGCTCACACTAGTTAGGCAACATACTTTGCCTTCGATTTCTCAAAGGATTTCCAGTCACCAATTAGGCGGCTATTTTGCTTTTGTGATACAAAATGCAAACAAGGTGCCAATTTCCTTATGGATGCAATTGAGATATTTTTGGTATTTTGATAATATTTTTTTTAGAATAATAACATGAACTACTTGAATAGAACAGATAGAGATGAATTCAAGCAGAATGCAATATGAATTAACAATCAAATAAATTTGAATGCTAATTTAAGAACAAAATGTTAAAGTAAATAAAGATAGATTTGGTTCTTTAGGAGCCAAAGCTCTGATACCAGATGACGCGGGAGGTATGTGGAGGATTAAATCTACTCGTGAAAACCCACTTAACGTATGTAATATCGAAACAATAGCCATTTAGAATAAAACCCATCCCTCTAATTGAATTCACAATCCTAAAACGAAAGCAAAAACAAAGACTAGGGAACTAAAACAAGGAAAGGAAAAACGTCACAGGCTACCAATAAGTTTATCCCCGCTCCTTGGCTCAACAAGACTTCTGAAGACTCCTGTTTCCTGAAGAACTTGAAGAAGTTAATTTTAGCAAAAATGCTAAAAGAATAAAAGCCAAAACTCTCAAGAATTCTCTAAAATTTATTCTAAAATGTGTGTTTTAAATCCTAGTGGTAAAGATTTATTTATAGCCTTTCCCGGGCAATCTAGATGAGTACAGTATCTTGAGATAATTAATAAAATATTAACCTAGATAAAATTCTATCTTAATATAGGATAAATACAAAATAAAATAATTATTCTATCCTAAATAAATAATTATTCCATCCCAAATAAATTCATTAAATAATCCTAAGGGATAGGCTTATATTAAAATAATATTTAATTTAAAATTCATGTTTATTCCATGTGAAATTCATTAAAAAAAACATGTGAAAACTAATTTTAACACAGGGATTTTAAAATAAAATAAATATTAAATAATATTTTAGAATAAAGGAAAAGAGGGATGGCCAATTGAGCTACTCGGATTGGCCAAGCTTGGCCGACCGGTTCGTGCGAGGGAAAGCCTGAAAAAATCACAAGCTAGTGGGCTTGGGTCGTTCTGCGGGGCTGTCCGCAGGTCCATCTGCACGAGATGCATGTGTTCGGCCTTTGGGCCTACGCACGCGCAGTTGGTTCTGCGTAGGCCTAGTGGGCCGCATGTGTGGACATTTTTGGGTTCTCGTCTGCGCTCTGTGCATGCTTGACAATCGTGTGGACTGGGCCGTATGTCCGATGCATGTGTGAACCTCCTTGCCTATGTGTAGGTCTCCAGATCTCTGCTTTGAGAAGGTTGTCTGTCTCCGATTTTCTTATGGCGTATAAGGTCACCCTGAATACCTTACCATAGAACCGGGGAACACCGGTGGATATGTGGGCCAAGTATCTTATATGTGCATTGCAACGAATGTGTACCCCAAGGGTACCCAAACCCATACTACATTTGGGCTTTCATCTTGGGTCGAGATTTTCAGGCCGACTCGTTCCTTAACAATAAAGCTTGTTATCCTTCGAGTTTTCGGTACCTTCTGGTGCTGTTTCTTCCTAAGCCAGGAATTGTGTCTGATGGATTCAGCCTCGTTATTTGATACTTGATCGGTAACAAAGTAGCTTACAATATTGTTAGCTCGTAATTACTTTCTCTTATTTCCCAAAAGCTCATCGGTACTTGCTCGCTTCCTGCACTCCTCTAATTTAAGTGTGTTATCAGCAGGGATTACGTCACCATGAACTCCGACTAACATGCAAATAGAAGAGAAAATAGAAGCAAAATATAGACTAAAAAGACACTTACAACTAGAGAAGGATTCTCCTTGCTGCAAGCCATCTTCTAATTTTTTGAAGCTGTTTATCGTGATCTGCAGCAAGAAGAATAGTCCACATAGTTGCACAATAAAAATAAGGAGGAAGAATGTCAAAGATAAGTAGAAGAAGGAAACTAAAAAGAGAAAAGAGGAAGAAGATCGCATAACATGGGAGAGTGGGTGGGCCAAAGGAGGTAGGGTCCTACTTGATTCCTAAATTCCCAAACTCTTTATAATTTTGGAAGAAGCAATATGTCCAGCCACTACATGCACAAGGAATTAAATAATAAAGAAATCATAAGATAAAGCCATGTGGAAGACAAGTGTCAAAGTGCAAAAGGGAGTTTAAGCCTATCAAAGAAGATGAGTCTAGCTTAGTTAATTCCAGAACTTTTTTTGTTGCAATTTTATTTTAATTTTTTTAGTTTTAATTAAATTAGGTTTCGGTATTTTATTGAGATTAAAAGTAAGAATTATGTTTAGGACTCTTATTTCCTAGTTTAAGTTAAATAAGGATGGTCAACTCTATAAATAAAGGCTACCACCCCTTCTTGTTGAGCAAGGAATTGAGATCACTTATTAAGGTAAGTCTTGTAGCATCTTTTCAATTCCAAATTTTCTTCTTTCCCTATAACTTTGGTTTTCACTCCCTTGTTGAGTGCAGGTCAAGTAGGGAAGGTTTACTTAGGGTTTTAAATTTCTAGTTGCTAATGTATATGTGGGATTTTAGATTATGTTCTTGATCCCGAGTTCCTTACCATGTTCTCGCCAGTTGTGAAACATAATTCTATCAGAATCTTACTTGCTATGGTTGCTCTTCATGATTTAGAGTTGGAGCAGTTAGATGTAAAAACTGCATTTCTACATGGTGAATTGGAGGAGCATATCTATATGTATCAGCCCAAGGGATTTGTCATTCTAGGTATGGAAAAACATGTTTGTCTACTTAAGAAATCTTTGCATGGTTTGATAATGGTACAAGATACTTGATACATTCATGAGACAAAATAGCTTTATTGGTAGTGCCTATGACAGTTGTATGTCTCATAAGAGACTGTTAAATGATTCTGCTATTTATTTGCTATTGTATGTAGATAAATGCTTATTTCTTCTAAAAGCATATTACAGATTGATACTTTGAAAAGACAGTTGGGTGAAGACTTTGAAATGAAAGAATTGGATACTGTAAGGAAGATACTAGGAATGGAAATTACTTAGGATAGAAGTGCTGAAAAACTTTTCTTGTCTTAGCAATCATATGTTGAGAAGGTACTGCAGTGTTTTAATATGAGTAATGTAAAGCCCGTAACTGTTCCACTTAGTACTCGCTTCAAGTTATTTGTAGACATGTCACTGAAGACAAATGAAGACATGGAACATATGTCCAGTGTTCCATACTCGAGTGCTGTAGGTAGCATCATATATGTCATGGTTTGTACTTGTCCTAATATTTGACATATAGTTAATGTAGTGAGTAGATACATGGCGTATCTTAGGAAGCAACATTGGTAGGTATCGAAATGGATTCAAGGTACTTGAAGGGTACAATAAATGTTGGTCTAATGTTTGACAAAGCCAAAATGAGTGACTCAATTGTAGGCTATGTGGATTCAGACTATGTAGGGGATTTGGATAAAATAAGATCTCTAACAGGTTACTTATTTACTCTATTTGGAAGTGTTATCAGCTGGAAGGCAACGTTGCAAGCTACAATAGTCCTGTCTACCACAAAGGCTAAATATAAGGCTCTAATAGAACTAGTAAAAAAGGTTATTTAGCTATAGGGTTTGGTAAGTGATCTTGGGTTAACACGAAAAAAGTTAACAGTGTTTTGTGACACTCAAAGTGTCATACATCTCACCAAAAACTAGATGTACCATGAGCGAATAAAGCATATTGATGTCAAATATCACTTCATTCGGGACATTGTATCATAGGGTATCATAGTTGTGCAGAAGGTGTCCACACAAGAAAATTCTACGAAAATTATGACCAAGGCAATCCCAGTTAGCAAGTTTAGGCACTGCCTACATTTAGTTGGAGTATGTAATATCACTAGTGCTCCTGAGTGGGCAGAATGCTAAGAAGGTCATTTCCTTTGATGTTGAAGAGAATTCAAGCAAAGGGAAAGATTTGTTGATGTGGCTTAAATTATGATTATTTTAATCATGAGAGTATTTTTGTAATTATCCTAGGGATTAATTTTATGTATATTTTAGGGATCTAAAAAATCTAGAAGCCTCTTTATTTGTAGGTTTGCTAACCTATAAATGATTTACTCTCTTTTGATCATAGTGGAATAGTTTTTTACTGGTCTTGCTCCTGGATGTAGGTACTCTGTTAAACCACGTAAAATCCTGTGTTGTTTCTTTTTTTTTTTGTTTTTACTTCATTTTATGATTGTGCATGTTTTAAGGATCGATTTTCCAACATTTGTTTATGATGGAGCAAAGATAAACAATAACCGAATGTAACAGGCAAGGAAAAACCAATAGAATCAACTTCATACTTGATTCTTTTTTTTTTTTTTACTATAGATGATAATAACAATGCAATGATAAAAGATGCAAAGATTATAAAGTTTATTTTGAATCTAAACTCTGATACAAAATGATGTGGAACCCAAGATCAACAATACAATCTAAGAGTCACACAATTTCAATTAGTACCAAAAACTTAATCCCTAGATAAACTATTCATATTTAACCGACAATCAACTTCTGATTGAAACTAAAGTAATAGAGATAAATAAATTAATTAGAATGTCACAAGCAAAAAAAATTGATAAGTTAAAATTAATTCAAGAAAATAGATTGATGAAAAAGCCACAATTTATTTCAAAAAGTAGACATCAATTCCCCACTCAATAAGAAGATTGAAGAAACCTCTCAAGTTATCAAGCTAAAAACTTTGTATTTTATTGCTTTGATACTTGAATGCTTACAATAATGAATTGGAGACCTATTTATAGTAGTAGACCATGTGAATTACAAAAAAATAAATTTTTTATATTAATTATGGTAAATTATATAACAAAAGTAAATCAAAAACTAGAACATGGATAAAATTAAAAATAGTAAGATTATAATCATAATAGTGTATATATGTCATCCATTTGTTGAAATATCTTAAATGGTGAAGATCCTCATTAATTATGGAGATGATTGAGGGAAGAATTAAAAAAGATTATGGCCAATTTGAGAAAAAATTAACTGCAACCCATATCTTCCTAAATATATGAAATTTAGGCTCCTATTAAGGCAAGAGATTTAATTTCTATTTGTGACGTCCCAAATACTAATTAAGGCATAAGGGTACCAGATAAAGAAATATATACAAGAGCATTTAAGATAATTATATGTAACGGAATAAAATATTACAATCTCTTAAAAAATAATAATAGAGTTTCAAATCTTACAATACTGAGGCGAAATAAAATTAAACACAAGACTCTACAAAAGTTGGACTCATTAGAGTGTGAAACAAAACATACACTCGTAACGGTTCACAGATCCACGAGATCCTCAAAAGCTTTAATAGGTAGGTCAACAATCAATTCCTCACTATCATCCTCATCTGATGGGGATACTGAAATGGGTAAGTTCCACATACTCAGTAAGAAAAGTAGTATTTAAATAATATCACTAAGATTTTAAAAGTAATTAAACTTGAAAAGGATAGCTTATTTACTTACCATCGAGAATTGTGTTAAAGGTCCATTTCAATAATTATGAAAACAGTTTACTTTATTTAGAGAAAAACGTCAATATCAAGTCAAGCATGTCAAATTATATCAAATTCTATCAATCATATCAATCATGTCGTAATTTAAAATAAAAAAAAATCAAACAAATCATGTCATGTTTTTATCTTATTTCATTTTTTTCTTCGTGCGAAATCATTTCAACTTCTATTTATTGAGGGCAATATGGATTCTCGACTACCCATGTGGAAAGATAAATTAATTTCATATCATATCAACGATTTGCGGCTTACTAAACTATCAACACATTTACAGCTTATCAAATCATGATACAATTTATGACCATGACCGTGCCAACCACAATGGTCCTACATGTCACCAAAGGTGACCCTTGCAATCATATTGTGTCACCACTCTCGTCAGAGAATACGTCGTCATCCACAAGGAGCGGTCCTCTCACGTCTTTTCAAACTAGATGGAGGAGAAACAGAACCCCTCAGAGATAGAAAGCCTAACGAATCATGTCATTTATAAATCATGAATGGCAATATTGATAACTACTTCCCATATTTACGATACAACATCATGCTCCATCATGCTCCATCATTTTATCATGATGTCACAAATACTTTATTTACTTTTCTATATATATATAATATCAACATGCCTTAACACATAACATTTGCATAAGTAATATTAAGTGATAACGATAATTAAGCATACAACCAACCGATTAATATTTCATTTAATTATTCTAGAAATACTCCTTATAATGTAAAAGATAAATACCAAATTCCCTACCGGAGCTTAAAGTTTTTCCTAGTCATTCTTTTTTCTAGTCTTTCCACTTCTCTCTCTAGCTCTCTCTCTCTTTAGAATTTCTTTGGTGAATGAAAGAATGAAGTTGGAGTGGTGAAGAAATGGTGGAGAAGGGTCCCTATTTATAGAAAATATAGACCGTTAAATTTTCTCCAAGTGAAAAAATCCTGAGGAGAGAAGGAGGGGTAAAAGTGACTTGATGCGATGTGATGACTGATAGACACAACTGATTGATGGCTGACGCAACAATGGCGACGTGAAAGCATTACAGAAAATAAAAACACATCAGACGAGGGACGGGCACGTCGCCCAAACAGTGGTGGCACGTTGCCCAAATAGCGACAACATGTTGCCTAACCGACAATGCACACCCCCCAAGGGGCAGCGTGTGTTGCCCGCGCCTCCTGTGCACAGCAAGCCTGTGGGTGTCTCGGCCAACGCATGCAGAGCCACGTGCCTGTCTGCGCGCGATGTGACAAGCACAGATTACGCGTCTCGCACCCTGCACGAATAGGACGTGCGTGCTGGTGCATATCCCGTGTTGGCCGTGCGTGTGTGCGTGGGGCTTGTGCGAACGGGTTAAAATTTTTCCGCAACCCCTTTCTATGGAATTTTTTCGCCATTTTTTTTATTTGTTTTTCTTGAAAATTTTAAAATTAATAAATGATAAAAATAAATATGTAAATAGGCAAAATAAATGCATAAAAATTAAATTCGTCCGTAAAACATAAAATTAACATTTTAAACATGTTTTCATTTGAAATTCAAAATAAAATAAATTTAAAGAATTAATGGCCTTAGGGCCCGAATAATTATAGGTTTTATACAATAACTAAGCACAAAGGTTTTTAGGATGTTACATTATTTTTTTTGAGATAATGATCGATTCATAAGAAGATCTTGGAGTGGTGGACGATTCTTTCATTAATGGATGAGATCTTTGCAGTTTTAAGGAGATATGTGTGGCTTATGAAAAAAGAGGAAAATTTTCCCTTAGGAAGGCAATCCTCTCGTGTTGGAAAGATTCCTTCATGGGTGGTAGGATTTTATTTCCCTTTTCCATGGTTTTCTCTTCCATTTAATTATGATGTATATACCATCATGCCCTCAATCGAATGAGCTTGTTATCCTCCTTATGGGAGTCCTTGCTTGGCCTAAGCCTTTTTTTCGTACTTATCCACTCTTGGACAAAGAGTTGAAAGACTTATCAGAGTCTTTTAGCTATATTTCTTGTAATTAGCCCACTTGACATTATAATATTCCTTCCAAGTAATCCAAGTCCAACAAAATTACTTGGATATTGTCTTACTCTTCCTTGGTCATATGTCTCCTTTCTTGATTTGGGCCTTGTCGCATGCTTTCTTATCTTGGCTGCTCATATCTTTCCCTCCTTGATTTGAATTATTATAATTGTGTTTCGAATAGCTTATGTCGTCCATTCTCATATCACTGGGACTACTTGATGATCATGATTCCTGACTTTTCAAGACATGCAAATTATTCCAAAAATGGAAATTTTATATTGCTGAACTTGGTTGCCATTCAAGCTAAACTCAAGGTGGTATAAAGCGATACGTTGGAATCTAGTATCAAATGGAGAATTGGCAACAAGCAAAGGATTGTTAAAATATCAAATAAACGGTTACCTTCCCATATTAGTAAACTGACTTTGGACTCCAATGCCTTCACTGGCTTATCTCATTCTAATCTCAACTATGATGATTTCTAATTTTTTGTTTAGAACATGAAATTGATTTATAGCTTTTCTGTTCAATTTGAAGAAGAATTTTGCCTTATGATACATGAATTTGGACCACAGTCAAAATGGAGTTTGCACCGTGTCAATCCAATTATTTTTCTTGAGGTCTTAACATATCATGGTAAATCCTTTGTCTTTGGGTTTAAGAAGTTTTAAGTGGAAGCGTTTTGAGTATTCTCTCTCCCTCCTAAAGTCAAGCATATAATGTTGCACTTGTGTTGTGCGGATTTGACTTCTCTAAAAATATGTAATAAATATTTTGTGTGTAGATCATAAAAAATTTGTATATCATTTGTTTTACTCATGTTCTTATATGAGAATGGATTGGGTAAGTGTTTCCCCTTAGAATTCTATCTATATACGTACTTACATTACCTTTCCAATTTCTATACTTCGTTGGATAACATCTTGCATTATCATGAACATGATCACCGATCATGATTTTGAATGGTCTTATCGAAAATTTGGTAAGCCAAAAATCATTGGATCTACCATAGTAGGGGGTTCAATTCTCATTTTCTTGTTCTATATTTATGTTCACATCAGAGAATTAGAGCATATTAGCGAACCAACACTAGTATTAAATATGCAAGATAGTAGTGTTGTCACCCTTCACTTCAGTTTCGTTCTCCATATACTTACTATAAATTGAACACAAATGTTTTATTGGTAGAAATGACTACCGGATCTTGGTAGAGTGACTTGTGCAAAAATCCATAAAGATCCCAAAACTAAGTTTTATGGAGTTCGCAGAATCATTATTATGGGTTTATGGTATCGGGTTAGCTATTGCTTTAGCTCCCGCGAGCTGATGAAGACAACCAATTTTACTTTTTCTATTTTCTGGCTTAAATTACTTCAGATAAAATTCCTTTTTTTTATTATTTCTTTCCTTTTTTTTCCCCAAACTCCATTTCCTTTTCCATTTTCTATCCAAACAAAGTCTGTAAATGGTGGCCATTTTAGCAAAAGAACCGAGCTTTAGATGGAAAGAAAGGCTTTTGAATCTAGCTATTTATGCTCTGGAACAATGATTTGCCATTTCGATATTTGATAATGCTTTTTAAATCTCGAAAATCATTCAGAAACAGATGAACCCAGAAACCACATTATCTAAAAAAAGAACTGACAAAAGAAATTTGCTCCTGTGTAGCAATTTATCAAACACATGGCGGGCATCTCGAAAAGCTAATCATAGTAATAAAATAAAAGGAATTGTCAAAAGCAAATTACCAGTAACATTACAACTATACCAAACTAATCAACAGAGAACAAAAACAAAAACCAACCATTTCAGAAAACCTGACCACCTAAAGAATGGCTACCTTGGCGCCAGCCTCTTCAAGCTGCTTCTTGGCCTCCTCAGCCTCCTCCTTGGAAACTCCTTCTTTCATCTTCTTCGGCAAACCTTCAATTAGTTCCTTGGCCTCCTTCAACGGCAAGTTCCCCTTCAATGCCCTCACGGCTTTAATCACCGCGATTCTCGCGTTGCTCGGCACTTCCTGGATCTCCACGTCGAACTCCGTTTTCTCCTCCTGCACGGTCGCCCCTGCGTCTGCACCTCCAGCTCCAGGAGCGACAACGACGGCCGCGGCCGGGGCAAATGCGGCGGCAGATACCCCGAGCTTCTCTTGGAGGTAGTCCACGAGGTTTCGGGCCTCCTCGAGGGTAAGGGAGGAGATTTCTTCGCCTAGTTTCTCGATCTTCTCTGGAGCGGAAACGGCGGAAAGTGGTCGGAGGTCGGTGCTGCGGTGAATGAGGATAGCAGGGGGATTGAGGCGAAATGGGAATTCGACTATGGTGAATCTTGTGGAGTGATGCGGAGGATAAGAAAAGGAAGTGGGCGTAGCGGGGTAAGAGGAACCCAAGGTAACTGTTGTTGAGAGGGTTGCTGCCATTTTTATCTTCTTCTCTTTGAAATTGAGAGTGTCGAAAGTGAGGAAGTCGTGGAAGAAGCTAGGAAGAGGATAAGGGGTAGCGGGTAAGGGATTTGCTTATATGCGTTTAGTTCAATAAGCCTCCGATTTGACGATATTACCCTTTTATAAAGAAATTAAAAATAAAAAGACGATATGACCTTTTTCTTAAGAAATTAAAGAAAAAAAAAAGATATTCCGAGAATTCAAAATGATTTTATTTCTTATTAACAAAATAATAATCACGTCTATATTAACAAAACTTACTCTATGGAGGTGAAAGTTTGTTTACATTTAAGTGCCCACATATAAAAGGTTTTGGAAAAAAATGTGCACATGGTGAAATCAATATTAATTTAATCTGGAAACTAAGACTAAATTAAGGTTATATTTTCAAGAATTTCTATAAGATTTAATTAAAAATTTATAGTTAATTCAATTAATTATTGGTGTTTAGGTATGTTTAAATATAAATAAATAATTAAACTTCTTTTTATTAATTTAAACTTTTAGAATAACTAGTTTAATCTATTATTTAATATGATATTAGAAGTAGATGTTCAATTTTAAAATTTTATTAGTGTGATTTTTATTAAAAAAATAATTTTACACAAGTGAATTTGTACATAATTTATGCTTTTAACATGATTGACTTATGCTAAAAAAGTGTATTATAATATAAATAATTGATTATTTTACTTCATGATAGTTTAAATTTTTGGCATAATCGATTTAATTTATTATTTAACATAGTTTTGCCAGATCATGAATGAATGTATATGATGCCCTTGTTTTCCTATTAAGGAGTTATAGTCATCGTCTTATTGGACTAACGTAGGAAAATAACCAACAACAATACATTTACATCACAAAAGATATTCTATTCATCTCTTGACCATATTGTAATAATATTTACATTAATCATGAGGTTTAAAATATAAAATAAAAATAAAATATAGCAATACTCATCCAGTACAGAATAACAAATTTTGCCTCCGACGCTATTACTATTCTTTCACTGATCCGGTCTAACTCTTAATCCTCTTGATATGAAAAAGGTCATGATATAAATGGGTTGAGCTTTCCACATCCTCAGTAAGTATAAAAAGTAACTACGCCCTAAGCATTCAAACATACAATATATACAGTCATTCATGGATGTAAAACTTTTTTTTTTAATTTGAAAATAATGATGAACGGAGCACTTAAAATCCTATGTTTCCATTTTCTTCTTTCTACCCTATTTCTTAATTCTATTCTTTAATTTGATATTTATCTTTCCTTCTTATTTCTCTTTGCTTCTCATTCTTCTTATTTTCTTTCTTACATTACTCAAATATCATATTTTTTCACATATCACATAAGATCAAATTCTCATAACTTGTAGTTTCCATAAATAAGGTTACTTAATTCGAGCATTTAAAATTTTTAATGTTTCATTTTTAGAATTTTAGGTTTTGTTTCTTGCTTTGATTCTCAATAATTATTCTTTTGTTTTAATTAATTTATCATATGATTTCGTTTTACAATTAGTATCATTATGAGATCAGGATTCCTACTACCACATGAAGAGGAACATAAACAGATCATGCAACATTTAGCCATAACAGTATGTCGCCAGGTGATTTAGAACATAACATACATCTTAATCACATGTGATTAAGCTTTTATCCATCTTAGGATATGGTTTACCCCTCGCCAAACTTCAACCATACTAATTGTAAATGAATTATTCCTAAATTTTTTGTTATTTCAACTTTGAATATTTTCTTTTTTTATTTATTTTATTTTATTGTAGAAGATTGGTATTTTATCATTTCTTTCTTAATTATTCTTTTCTAGATTTTCTTATTTTTGTTTACTTATTTCAAAATCTCTTTCTTACAATTTCTTCTATTTTAAATAGCAATTCCCTCATCCAATTTAAATATTCTCATGGTTCTATTGTTTAATTAGTTATGTATTTTATTCTTTTACTTGCAACTTCCTAAATTTTATTTTCCTACATGATTTGGTTTATACCTTAATTTTGCTACACCCTTAATTATTCATCTATTCCCATATTTACTTTATTAACCCATTTTCTTCACATTATTTGCTTTGCTCAACATTCTTCTTAAAGTTTTATTTTTCTTTTGTTTAGTTTTGTTATTATTATTTATTATTATACGTATTAAATTTTCTAATGTTATTTTTACTTATCACTTATTTATTTATTTTTTTATAAAATTAAAATTTTATGTTTAATAAGCTATTGTTTCTCATAAAATAACAAATGCATTTGAAGACAAAAACAAAATCCAGTTGCATATCACAAATTTCTACCAAATCAGAATTTTGATATCTTGTAAGAATTTTGATTAAGTTCTCTTATATAATAGTATTATAACAAAATCAAAAAATTCAACTTTACAACACACTTTTTTTATATACCCCATATGTGTACATAAAAAAAATGAAACATCTATAGCTTTGAATTTAAAAAATTAGCTAATTTTTGTTACGTATTTTTTATTCTTAAATAATTAATTTGAAATAAAAAATTATTAAGTGATTGGAATCCTCTAAGTTTTGTTTCTATAATGTTTAACAAAATTTTATGGTGTTATACTTGTATGGTCGACAAATTTATTTATATCTGAAGCACTCAACACTTAATTATCTAATTTTAATCAATTATCAAGGTAATAACTATACATAGATATGTATGCACAGTATGGTAAAGAAATGTGAAGCTGGTAGACTTAGTTAACTGTTGTCATTAGATTGGTCTTCTAAAGAAAAAAATTACAAAATTAAAAAATAGTTAGTAGAAAATATTCAAAACTATTTCTATCTATCTTAATTTCCTTAATTAAAATTTCATTTTGAGCTTCATTGTTCCAATAGCACTCACCATCTTCATCTAGAATTCTGAATTCCTATAATATTCGCATTCTAAAAATTGAAAAGAAAATTGTAAAACTATATAAATTATTAGAGGATTTTTTAGATTAAAAAGACCAGAAGATCGAGTTTTTGTTGCTTATAATTCAAAAAAAATATTGTGGCTTGATAAAATTTTAACATTATCTTAAAAAAATTGTTTTATGCTTTTCAAAGTAAATGGCTAATGAGTTCTTCTACATAAAGATTAAATCCAAAAGTAAATTTTTTTTAAATGACTCATTTTATACTATAATGACAGCCATAAAGCTAATAAAATCAATATTCATAAGTATTTTATATAAATTAAGTAAAATATCTAATAAGTATAATAAAATCACGTCCCAAATAGCCTTGAAATCTTTATTTAAGTAATCATTTAAATAGGCACAATTCTCTATTTACTTTAGATAGTTTATGATTTTTTATTTGAGTTCGAAGATTTCATAGGTTATAGTTTAAAATAAGATTTATGTTTTTCGCAGTCTGCAAAAAATTATCAACCCTATACATTGTTCTTCAATAATTAGTTAGTTCTCTTGATTTATGCAAAGAATAAGTATCGTGGAAAGTTGATTACGTTTTCTATATATTTTATACTGTTATTATTATCGGCTTATGTTTTTATATTACCTTATACTTTGCGTAGGATGTTAAAGGGTATTTCAAAAAATTTTATTAACAATTAGATCTTTTTTCTAAGGTTAATTACTAACCAATCTTTATATATTGGTATATAAATACATGACTTAAAGTAGAGATATATTATTAAAATAATTAATCATATTATTGTAAAGTACACTCGATGTTTTTGTGTAACGTGGCTTTTTACCTTATGGTGGTGATAAACTTCTATCATTATCTTAATAAAATTGTCTTTTTTAACTTTAAAAAAAATAAATAATGAATAAGTTCTTGTAGTGCATGAATTAAAATTCAAAGCCTACATAACCTCTTAAGTTATATATTATAGATTAAAGTCAAGGATACACACTTAACCACCATTCATTCGAAGAAAGAAAAAAAAAAGTTTTTTTACATTCTTCTTAATCTTCAAACACAAATATGAAATCTAGATATTTGATTTTAATATTTTCTACAGTCTAAATATGAGGTCATAAGGTTTGATGGAGGAAGCTTTGGGGAAGTTCTGTACCAAACAAATCTTACAGGACCCAAGACTATGTTGCACTTGTTTCCACTTGGTAAGGCTTCCCTTGTGTAATCCGTACCAATATCCTTTTGTAGATGTGTTTTTCTTGGATGGTTTTCTTTATTATAAATTACTAATTATATGGATAAAATTAAAATTACTGCTGTAGTCAAACTGTTTCAATTTCCTTCACAAATCTCATTAGGAGCTTTACTAGAAAAACAAACTTGATATATTAGTTCCTGATCCATACAAGATTAAGTTTAACAAGATATCATATTACAAGTTTGATTAGACAAAATAGAGCTGGTGAAGTTATATTTGAAGAAAACAATCAACTTTGGAATTTGGTTCTTGTAACTCCTAAGAAAAATACTTTTAGAAATGACAGTAATATTGTAAATTATTTTGCAAGTTTTTCTATTCCTCAAGAGTATCGAGACAAGCTCTAATATCTATTTATGAGCCCTCCAAAAATACTAATCATCTATTGATTTATATTTGACATATAATTGTCAATTTACTATTTTTTAATGAACTATGATAAATGAATCTAATACGCTTAGTTTAAGCATATTAGATTGAATTACTAATGAGATATATTACTTCAAGATTAGTCATTCCATCAAAAGAAACATTTTTTTAAAAAGAGTGATAAGATGTTATACAACAGAGATAGTTCTTAACGATAGATAATACTTTATAGTCACTTCAATAGAACTTTGAGAAAATTATTTTTGCTTGTTTCACCATTTATATAAGATACACTAAATTTTTAGACTAAGACGATCTATAACCATGCACTATTCTTTGGTGGTGGCTTACTACTAATCTATTTAACAATTTTATCTTTTATATCTCAAAAGAATATAATAATCTCATTTTTTTAGAACCCAAGAATTTTGAGTATTAGGAAAAACATTCAATTCTTTAATAAACTATTATTTTTTAGAAATAATATCTATGTATATTTAAAAGAAAGCCAATAGCATATAAATAGTTTACACTAAGTCAGATCCTTTATTTTATTTAGGAACTTTAGTAAAATTCTCTTAAGTAATCTGATTATGATAAATTAAAAAATAAATTCAAGGATACCTCACACTTCTTTTAATTTATACTTTATATGTATGTATTTTACAAAAATAAATATGTTTACTTAAACAATATATAGTATTATTGTTAGAGAATTTTTTAGATAGAAAAAAATATACATATATATATATCCTCTCATTAATTCCAAAGAGTTTTCTTTCTCCTTTCTAAAACCAAAATTCTAAACACAAATTTTCAAGTCTAATCATCCCATTCATATAGCTACAAGCACTTTTGATAAGAGCATCCAATGTATGGACACAACAGAACCTGAACAAACAACGACTAGTTAGAGAGCTTTCTTGTCCACTATTTCCATGCCCAGAGCCTCTTCAGATGTTGCTGCCAGCACTGTAGTGATTTGTGTACTATGCGGTGGAAGATGACATGTGCATCTAGATTCCAATTGAATGTGGTGATCAAGCTCGAGCTATTAATGAAAAAAAATGATCATGTAGTCTAGATTTTATGTATAATAGACAAAAAATCTGAAAGATAAAACTTCCAATTTGTGTAATGATTAAGCTAGAGTGACAATTAGGGGAGATTAGGATTGTGCATTCTGCACATAATAAATACAGGTGTGGTCAAAATACACACAAGAGGTGCATTCTACATTTTAGATCTCTTGTACACCCTTTCTTCATCAAAATCACAGTTTATCTTTTCGAAACACATATATACACATTACTTAGCATAACGTGTAGTAGATTTGCACATGGATATATACATATACAACCAAAATAACGATAAAGATTTATCTCTCATAAGGCCAATCGGAGCACCTCCACCATTTATTAGCTAAAGCATCATGGCAGAACCTATAATCCCTAGTAGTGCAGAGGTGAAAGTGTCAGTCCTTTTTACACCTTATGCAGGTAATGAACTCACCCTGATGGAACTACTACTTTCCACTAATGAGACTTGATCTATTGTTTAAGTTTACAACAAGCTTGTAGTATTTGATTTTGTACTTCTATACAAATAGGAGATCTTGTAGGTATTCCTTTTGCCCATAAAAGTCATGGAACAAATGAAATTTGAATGATTTTTTACTTTTATATAAATAGGAGATCTTGCATGTATTCCTTCTACCTATAAAAGTCGTGTGACAAATGACAGATACTGAAACAAGTAAACTAAGTCACAAAATTATAAAAGTAATCAGCATCTTAATAGTAGTTTGTCTTATCACAAGACTTGACGTTTTGGAATAGTACACATTGAATTGCTAATTTTATTTTTATGCCACCAATCCCCCCTACTTAATATTAATTGATAATTCCATCTTTTAGATATATATATATATATATTTATATACATCTATTTATACATAAAGTGAGAAAAATTTTGGTGCTAAAAATTAGTTTTAAGGCTGAAAATTGAGGTGAAAATGAAGAGACAAGATAACGTAAGGAAAAAAATAGTGGACTGTTAACTAAGAGGAAGAGAAAACAAATTGATTACTTGAATAGAAAAGCTTCCAAGGAGGGTGAATTTTTAATTTTTAAGCTCTAATAAACTTTGTGGTGGAATAATTTTTTTAGTATATAATTATCTTTTAAAATTTCATACGAGGTCAGTAATAAGTTAAAACTAACTCAAAAAACTTACAAATGTATCATATTAATTAAACTTACAAGATCAATAATAAGTTAATAGTACAAAATAAAGTTTGTATACAATCCTTTAAAAGGCTCAAAAGATGCTAAATTTGTGACCAAATAAACCTTTAGTTTACAGTTTCAAATATTATCATTTTTGACTTATAATTTTTATATTACACTTCGTAGAATATTAAAAGGTATTTTATAATTTTTATTAACAATTAGATCATATTTTTGATATTAAATTTTGACCTATTTTTATATATTCGTATATAAATATATGATTTAAACTAAAATATTGTATGAAAATAACTATTCACATTATTATAAAGTATACTAAATTTTTCAAAAGAAATAAACAAATGTATCACATTAATTAATAAAAACTACGCAATAAATGAAAACAAATGAAGAAAATCTAAGGATGAAATAAAAAATTTAGCATGTTGATCAAGAATTCATACTTAGCAAGAAAACAATTAATGATCACATTTTTCATGAAGTCAAATGTAACACCCAACATTTATTTTTTTTATTTTATTTTATTTTTTTATACATATAATTATTTATTAATTGAATTTAATTTAATTAATTTTATTTTAATTTGATTTAATAAAAAAATAATACTAATAATAAAAAGGGCGAAAAATTAGTTAAGGATTTAATTGAAAATAATTTTGGGGAAAAAAGGTGAAAATTTGGATTTTGGGGGTATTTTTGAAAGAAAAATCAGAAACCGGAGGTCAAAACACAATTTAGAAAAATTACACTATGTCAGATGCCTGGTCAGCAGCCTCGACCAAACAGGACGTGCCAGGTGGTAGAGGCGCTGATGCGGGAGGCCACGCGGGGGAGAGCCACGTGGGCGATCCACGTGAGCGCGATCAAACAGATGAGATTCGTTCCCGCGCGCACAGATGGCCTAGATTAAAAACGTGCACAGACGGCCCAGATTGAATTGCGCACGGACGGTCTTAATTGAATCGCGGACGGACGACCCAGATTAAATCGCGATGAACGGTCCAAATTCACTTCCTATTTAATCGTGATCGGACGGTCCATATCAAAAGTGATGGATGACCCAGATCAAAAGCGGATGGGTATAAATAACCCCATTCGCACCCAAACCCAAACCTTAACTACCAGAGCCCCTCTTCGGAGAAGACAACCCAGTCGTCGGGGAGTCGACCGCCGCTACCCGCCGCCACACCAGAGCAATTTTTGATCGCCAAACGAGGTAAAAATTTCCCCTCTTGCACGAAATTCAATTTTAAACTCACCCATGGCCAAATCGAAGTGAAAGAACCAGCCAATTGGCTGAAAAACACCGCCGAAGCTCGGCAGCGCCACTGTGGGGTGTTTCAAAAAACTCTTCCGATGAGGCCCTTCCCAATTCCCGTTTGATGTGATTTTTCTACCGCTGTGATCACCGTTTTCTTTGCTACAAGTTGACCGGAGCAAAACACCCAACCGCAACGTGAGCCGAAGGAGCAGCTGCACCGGAGAGCCCCACCACTAGTGAGTTTCAGGTTTTTACATTTTTTCGGCCAACCGATGGCCCTAAGTGTGTTTTCTTGTAGGAACCAATGCAAGTTTGGCTGAATTCTATCGAAAACAGTCAAAAACAGCCAACTTGAGGCAGGTCACTATCGCGAGCGGTGGCACCATCGTCGGAGCACGGCGAAGCAACCGTGCCTGATTTTTAAAATTTGTCGAGTAGGCCCTGGGACTGATTTGTGGGTTTATTTGGGACATTTGTAGGTACCGTAAGCGTGTTTCAGTTCCCAAAGAAAAATTCAGGGAACCCAGGGACCGCCCGTAGGTGTAGTAACCATTTAGTTTTCGGTGTTGAATCAGGTAAGGACCCCTCACCCTATTTCCTATCATAGATGTGAAGTTTGAATAAATAATAATACGACCTTTTATACAAGTTAGATAAATATGCATAATTAATTATGGATTGCTAATGGAGCCCGAAATCAGACATTATTCTCTGTTGATTTATTTTACAGTTTAAAGGCATGATGGTATTTGGTTTAGGGTTTTAAATGTATGTATTACTGTCTTACTTGACTACTGTGTGATTTTGGAATTTAAGATATGATTGTATTACCAGGTGCATATTCATTGTTTATGTGATTGTATTTAATTTAGTAACGGAGATTAAGGAGAAACAGGAAAGGGATGTGATCTAATAAATAGATAAGGTGACAGCCTCACTAGATATCCTGTGAGATAGTGGACGGACCAGATTCATAGAGAATCCTACCGTGAACGTTATCTCATACCGGACGTGGTATGGAGACTTGGTCATTTGGCACTCATACCGGACGGGGTATGGGGACAGCCCGTTTCACCCTCATACTAGACGTGATATTGAGGTTTAATGTCTTGGCGTTCATACCGGACGGGGTATGGGGATGACCTTAGAATTAAGATTGTTAAGAAAAATGGTTCACGTGTAGCGGAGACACCCCTATGGATCCCCATGGATACTAGTAGGCTGGTGAAATGAGAAACGGTGATGATTAGTTATTGTTAATGAATATGAATTTATGATATGTTCTATGTTACTGATTGTGCACGAAGTTATGATCTGTACGATGTTATTGTCTTTATAGGTTGTTTTCACAAATTCCCCAACGGTAAGCAAAATGGTAAATGAGTTTACTTTTAATGAATGTATTGGTTTAAAATTTGTGCTCCATTGGTTCTTTTTGGTTTTCTACCAACCTTTGCTTCTGTGCCGGCGATATAGTGTGATGTCCTTACTGGGTTAGTGTAGCTCACCCCTTATTTAACAATTTCAGATCAGGAGGACCTGGTTCCCGAGCCTGATCCGTAAGAAGGCTGCGAGTAGATACTAGATACTTTATAGTTTCCTTTATTTTTTCCATGTCTCGTATTTCTTTCGAAGAATTTATTCCGTGATATTTGTTTAGTACTTTTAAGTTATCGTGTAAGGGATGTTAACCTTAACCTTTATTTCGCTTTCGCACTCAAATTATTATATGCACTTCCTTTTAAATTTCTGGGGATGTTACATCAAAACTTTTGAATATGAGGAAAAATCTAATTGTTTAATAAACTATTGTTTCTCATAAAAAAATAAATGCATTTGAAACAAAAAAATCCAGTTACTTATCACATATTCTATCCAATTAGAATCTTAATATCTTGTAAGGATTTTGATGAAGTTCTCTTATATAATAGTATTATATCAAAATCAAAAAAATAAATTCAACTTTACCACACTTTTTTATACTATATGCATACATAAAAAATGTGAAACAATTTTACCTTTAAATTTAAAAAAATAGCTAATTTTTGTTATGTATTTTTTATTCTTAAATTACTAATTTAAAATAAAAAATTATTAAGTGATTGTGATCCTCTAAGTTTTGTTTCTATAATTTTTTAACCAAAATATATGGTGTTGTACTTCTATTATTGACAAATTTATTTATATTCTGAAGCACTTAACACTTAATTATCTAATTTTAATAAGATAATAACTATGCATACATATTTATGTATAGTATGTTAAAGAAATATGAAGAGGGAGACTTGGTTAACCGTTATCATTAAATTGGTCTTTTAAAGATAAAAATTACGAAATTAAAAAATAGTTAGCAGAAAATATTCAAAGCTATTTCCATCAATCTCATTTTCCTTCCTTCACTTTTTCTTTTGAGTTTCATTGTTCCAATAACACTCACCATCTTCATCCAAAATTTTGAATTCCCATAAAACTCATTTTTTAAAACTTGAAAAAAATGTTGAAAAACTACATAAATTTTTAAAATTATCTCAACAAAATTGTTTCCTACTTTTCAAAGTAAATGGCTAATTAGTTATTGGCACAAAGATTAAATTCAAAAGTAAATTTTATTTGAAGTGACTCATTTGTACTATAATGGTAGACATAGAACTAACAAAGTCAATATTAATAAGAATTTTATATAAATTAAGTAAAATATCTAATAAGTATAATAATATCAAGTCCCGAATAGCCATAGATTCTTTATATAAGAAATAATATTTTAAATAGCTACAACTTTTTGTTTACTTTAAATAGTTTATGATTCTTTATTTGAGTTCAAAAATTTCATAAGTTATAGTATAAAATAAGACTTACGTTTTTCATAGCCTACACAAAATAATCAACCCTACAAATTTATTCTCTTCTCACATTGTAATTGTTCTTCAATAATTACTAATCCCCTTGATTGATGCCAAAAAGAAGTATTGTGAAAATTTGATATGTTGGTTCTCCATCTTGTTAACAAGATGTCAAGTTACAAGTTTGAGGAGTATAAATAGAGCTAGTGAAGTTTTTTCTGAGGAAAACAATCAACTTGGGAATTTGGTTCTTGTAACTCCTAAGAAAAATGCTCTTAAAATTTATCGTAATATTGCATATTATTAATGCAAGCTTTTCTATTCCTCGATAGCATCGAAACAAGCTCGAATATCTATTTATTTGCCTTCCAAAAATACGGATCATCTGGTGGTTTAAATTTTATATATAATATTCAATTTACTATTCTTTAATGAACTATGATAAATGAATCCAGTAAGCTTAGTTTAAGCATATTAGATTGAATTACTAATTAGATATATTACTTCAATATTTGTTGTCCCACCAAAAGAATGATTCTTTTTAAGAGTGATAAGATGTTATATAACAGAGATAAGCTTTAGTGATAGTTAAGACTTTATAGTCACTTCAATAGAATTTTGAGAAAATTTCTTCTGATTGTTTTACCATTTATATAAGATAAACTAAATTTTTAGGATAAGACAATCATTGAGCAAGCACCATTCTTTGGTGGTGGCTTACTACCAAACTATTTAATAATTTTATATTTTATCTCTAAAAAAGAATTTAAGTATCTAATTTTTCTAGAATGCAAGAATTTTGAGTATTAGAAAAATTATCCAATTTTTTAATAAATCATTATTTCTAATGAAATAATATCTGCATATATTTAAAAGAAAGTCAATATCACCTTACTAGTTTCTACTAAATCAGATTTTTTATTCCATTTAGGGATTTTAGTAAAATTTACTTAAATAATATGATTATGATAAATTAAAAAATAAATTCAAGGATACCTAACACTTATTTTAAATATACTTTATATGCACATATTTTAAAAATATAAATATGCTTGCGTAAACAATATGTAGCATTATTGTTAGAGAATTTTTGATATAGAAAAAGAATATACATATATATATCCTATATTATCCTTTAGTTCTCTCATTAATTTCAAAGAGTTTTCTTTCTCTTCTCCAAAACCCAAATTCCAAACACAAATTTTTAAATCTAATCACCACCGATCATATAACAACAAGCACCTTTGATAAGAACTTTAAATGCATGGCCACAACAAAACCTGAACGAACAACGGCTAGTTAGAGAGCCTTGTCGTCCACCACCTCCACACCCAGAGCCTCTGCTGATGCTGCCACCAGCACTGTAAGGATTTGTGTAAAACACGATGGAAGATGGCATGTGCATCCAAATTCCCATTAAAAGTGGTGATTAAGCTCGGGCCATTAATCAAAAAACATTATCATGTAATATGGATTTTTCGTATAGTCACATAAAGTTTGAAAGATGAAACTTCCAATCGGCATAATCATTAAGCTAGAGTGATGACGAGGAGATTAGGGCTGTGCATTTTGTATATAATAAATGCAGGTGTGGCACTGACAATCTCTAAAGTGACACTTGTAGCATCCAAAGCCGAAACAAGAGGTTGATTATGCATCTTGGATCTCTTGTACACCCTCTGCAAGTTTTGTAACTTGTCATTTCTTCATCAGGATCGTAGTAAACTTTTAGGAACACATATATGCACATTACTCAGCATAACATGTAATGGATTTGCACCTCCACCTTTTATTAGTCAACGTATTATGGTAGAGCCTATAATCCCTAGTAGTGCAGAGGAAGAAGAGTTGGTCCTTTTTATACCTTATGTAGGTAATGAATTCGTCCCGATGGAATTGCTGCTTTCTGCTAATGAGCATTGATATGTTGTTTAGGTTTACAACAAGCTTTAGTATTTGATTTTGTACTTCTACATAAATAGGAAATCTTGTACTTATTCTTTCTGCCCATAAAGTTCATGGAACAAACGAAAAATTGAATGATTTTTTACTTCTATATAAATAGGAGATCTAGTACATATTCCTTATACCTATAAAAGTCGTTTGACAAATGATAGACTCTCAAACAAGTAAACTAAGTCACAAAGTTATAAAAGTAATAAGTATCTTAATAGCAATTTATTTTATCACAAGACTTAATATTTTAGAATAGTACACATTGAATTGCTAATTCCATCTTTATCACACCAATCCCACCTACTTAATAATAATTGACAATTCCATCTTTTATATGTATATTTATACATTCATTTATATATAATGTGAGGAAAAAATTGAAGCTAAAAATTAGTTTTAAAGCTAAAAATTGAGGTGAAAATGAAGAGATAACATAATGTGAGGAAAAAATGTTGAATGTGAGCTAAGAGGACGAGATAACAAATTGGTTACTTGAATAGAAATGCTTCCAAGGAGGATGATTTTTTAATTTTTAAGCTCTAATAGACCATGTGATGGAATAATTTTTTTTATGTATAATTATCTTTTAAATTTTCATACAATGTCAGTAATAAGTTAAAACTAACTCAAAAAAATTACAAATTTATCACATTAATTGCAACACCCAAATTTATTATTTTTATTTTTTAATTTTTTAATTTATTTTAATTTATATTAGAATTTTAGTTTAATTTTTCAATATTTAATTTATAAGGTTTTAATTTAATTTAATAAAAATAAAAATAATAATAATGATAAAACAGGGTAAAATTATTTTTGAGATTTAATTGGAATTGATTTTGGGAAAAAGGGGTGAAAACTTAGATTATGGGGTGTTTTTGAAAAGAAAATCGGAATCGAGGGTCAAACACAATTTAGAAAAGTTGTGCACGTCAGCAGCCCAGTCAAAAACCCCGGCCAACCA
>NW_019014653.1:1864983-1888130 GCF_000150535.2 Carica papaya | reverse complement strand
AATAAGTACGTACAACGAATATGTCAGGGACGTGTGCTGTATGTAGGTGTTGATTGTTTAATTTGTCACTGTTCGATTATTTTGGACATGTCCAGCCTTGTCCCGATGTGGGCTGGCTGTGGCGGTGAGCATCCTCAATTCTGCCTTGTAGGCTTCCTTTTTTTGGCCCTGTATTGCGAGGTCCGAGTTCTCCGCCTATTAACTAATTGAATGTTTTTTCTAATACTCAAAATTTGTAGGTTCTAGAAGAATGAGATCATTAGATTTTTTTTTAGAGATAAAAGATAAAATTATTAAATAAATTGGTAGTAAGCCACCACTAAAGAATGGTACATGGTTAAAGATAGTCTCAGCCTAAAAAATTAGTATATCCTATATAAATGGTAAAACAAGCAGAAGAAATTTTCTTAATGTTCTATTGAAGTGACTATAAATTTTCAACTATCACTAAAAACTATCTCTGTTATATAACTTCTTATCACTTTTTTTAAAAAAAATTCTTTTGATGGGAAGAATAATAATGCTTATTAGTAATTCAATCTAATATGTTTAAACTAAATGTATTGGATTTATTTATCATAGTTCGTTAAAAAATAGTAAATGGACAATTATATATAAAATTTAAATCAATAGATTATCAGTATTGTTGGAAGGCTCATAAATAGATATTCGAGCTTATTTCAATGCTCTCGAGGAATAGAAAAGCTTACAATAATAATATACAATATTATGATGAATTTTAAGAGCATTTTTCTTAGGAGTTACAAGAACCAAATTTCTGAGTTGATTGTTTTTCACAGAAAAAACTTCACTAACTCTATTTCATGTTCCTCAAACTTGTAATATAATATCTTGTTAAACTTAATCTTATATGGATCAGGAACAAACATATTAAGTTCGTTCTTCTAATGGAGCTCCAAGTGAGATGTGAGAAGGAAATTGAAACCATTCAGCTACAGTAATAATTTTAATTTTATCCATATAGTTAGTTATTTATCATAAAGAAAACCATCCAAGAAAAATACATCTACAATAAAATTAATGGAAAAGAATTTTGGAATGGATGGCACAAATGAAGGCTTACCGAGTGGGAATGAGTGCAATATAGTCTTGGGTCCTGTAAGCTTTTGTTGGTATAGATCTTCTCCAAAGTTTCCTCCTTTAAACGTTATGACATGATATTTAGACTATAGAAAATATTAACATCGAACATCTTGATTTTATGTTTGTGCCTGAAGATTATGAAGAATGGAAAGAAACTTTTTTTTTTCTTTCTTCGAATGAATGGAGGTTAAGTGCTTACCCTGGAGTTTAATCTACAATAAATAACTTGAGAGGTTATGTAGGTTTTGGAAAACAAACTTTTTGCTATACTTCTTTGTTGCACCAGTCAAGAAGACTAAATTTAATTGAAAAAAAATTGAATTATGTTAGGAGGATAAATGACATATGATTGAGTATTTTATATACGTCGTGGAAAATGTAGAGTTTATTATACTATAGCTTATAAAATCTTTGAACTTAAATAAAGAATCTATGGTTATTTGGAAAGTGATTTCATTTTTTGAAATATTTAACTTAAATAAATAATCCATACTAATTGAGACATGATTTTATTATACTTAATAGATATTTTACTTAAGTTATATAAAATACTTATGAACATTGATTTTATTAGTTTTATGGCTGCCATTATAGTACAAAATGAGTTAACTCAAATAAAATTTACCTTTAAATTTAATCTTTGTACGAAAGAACTTATAAGCTATTTATTATGAAAAGTAAGGAATAATTTTGTTGAGATAATGCTAAAAGTTTATCATGCTGCAATTTTTTTTAAATTATAAGCAAAAACAACTCGACCTTCTTGTCTTTTTAATATAAAAAATCCTCTTAACAATATATATAGTTTTAAAATATTTTCTTCAATTTTTAGAAGTTGCATTTTATGGGAATTGGGAATCCTGAATGAAGATGGTGAGTATTATTGGAACAATGAAGCTCAAAAGGAAAAGTGAAGGTGCCCCGACTAGCCTTATAAGAGATAAACATTTATTATTAATTTGGTTGTATATGTATATTCATAGGAAAATCCACTGCATGTTATACTGAGTAATGTCTATATATGTATTTATAAAAGATAAATTGTGATCTTAAAGAAGAAAAGGCAAGTCGCAAAATTTATAGAGGGTGTACAGGAGATAAAAATGCAGAATGCACCTCTTGTGTCTGCTTTGGTTGCTACAAGTGTCGTTTTAGGGACTGTCAAAGTCGCACCTGCATTTATTATATGCATAATGCATAGCCCTAATCTCCCTTAATTATCACTTTGGTTTGATGATTATTTAGATTAGAAGTTTCCTCTTTTAGATTTTATGTTGACTATACATTAAATCAAGACTGCATGATCATGTTTTTTATTAACGGCTTGAGCTCGATCACCACTTTCGATTGAAATCTGGACGCACGCACGCATGGGACGTGCACAAAGCGCATGTAGCGCCCGGACCGAGGAGGGAAAAAAAAAAAAAAAAAAAAAAAAAAACACGTCGGCAGCCACATCAGCAGGCCCGGTCAGCAGTCCCGGCCAACCGGGACCTGCCACGTGGCAAAAACTACGTCGTTCCAAAAAGGGCCACGTTGGCGATCCGCGTGGGCGCGATCGGACGGCCCAGATCAAACGTGCGATCGGACGGCCCAGATTTAAACGCACGGACGGCCCAGATTTAATCAAAAACGGACGGCCCAGATTAAAACAAAATGGACGGCTGAGATCAAAATGCAAGGGGTTATAAATAGAACTCCCACACCAGACCACAAACCCTAGCCGCCTGCCACTCGCCGGAGAAGACGAACCAGAAGCCGGCCGCAGCCGCCGTACCGGAGGAACTTCCGACCGCCGATCGAGGTAAATTTCGTACCCCCGACTCGTTTTTCCACGCTGATTCCTCCTGTGGCCAAATCGGAGCCAAAATCCTGGCCAAACGGCCGGAATGCACGGCCGAAGCCCAGCGGCGCCGCCGCGCCCTTCTCAGTTTTTGCCTCCGATGAGGCCCTTCCCGGCCTCCGTTTGATGCAATTTTTATATCACCGTGATCACCACTCTTTTCTCTACAGGTTGACCAGAGCCGAATCACCAAAACACGAACCTCGCCGGAGAGCCGCCGCACCCGAGAGCACCGCCGCCGGTAAGCTCCGTTTTTCCGTGATTTTTTGGCCCCCTGGGGGCCCTAGGGTTGTTTTCTCGCAGGGACCGATGCGAGTGTGGCCGAATTCGGCCGGAAACGGCCGAAAACAGCCAACCCGAGGCGAATCACCGCTGCCTGCGGCGGCGCCGTCGCCGGAGCACGGCGGAGCCGCCGTGCCGGAGTTGCGATTAGGGCCGAAAGGGGCCCTGGGCCTAATTTGGGATTTTTTTGTAACACGTGCAGGTACCAGTAGTGCGTTTCAGTTCCCCGAGGAAAATTCAGGGAAAATTAGGGACAGCCTGCAAGCGCACTGTGAAGCCGTGTTCGGACCCCGAAACGAGTAAGGACCCCTCACCTTATTTCCTATCTCGGTTTTAAAGTTCAATAAATGATAAAACGGTATTTCATGAATCAACGAATGTGTGAAATTGCTTAAGGTCGCTAATGGAGCCCGAGTCTAGTGTGTTTGTCGGTTAATTGTTATTTGGCCTGTTTTACAGTTTTAAACGTAGCATGAGGTTCGATGTTTTCATTTTATAGTTTCGTGTGCATGTTTTACTGTTTTATTGATTATGGATTAAATGACCGGGATATTGATGCTGTATGTTGTCTGCTTAGCATAAATTATCGTTTTGCTTGCTTGTATGTGGATTAATGATGCTGATTGAGGAAAAAGAGAACGAACAATTATGTAAATGGATAATGGTATAATGTGATCAGCCTAACTAGATATCCTGGGAGATGGTGGATGGACCGGGTCCGTAGGGGACCCTACCGGGATTGTGATCTCCCATACCGGACGGGGTATGGAGATCTTATGTGTTTTGGCGCCCATACCGGACGGGGTATGGGGACGGCCCGTTTCACCCTCATACCGGACGGGGTAATGAGGTCTATGGTTTCGCGCCCATACCGGACGGGGTATGGGGACGGCCCTGGAATTTGATTTCAAGTATTACGGATTTACGGGTAGCGGGACCCCTATGGACCCCCACGGATACTAGTAGGCAGGTAAATAAGGAAAAAATATGTTGTATAATGATTGAATTACGAAAGGCGTGATAAGTGTTATGTTTTACAGTTTATATGATTCCATGATTATGATAATGTTATTGCTTTCGTATATTGTTTTATAAATTCCACCGAGGTAAGTGGATGGTAAAGGTTTTATTATTAATAAAAGAATTTGTCGTAAATCATGCTTCATTGGTCTTTTGTGTTTTCTACCCACCTTTGCCTCCGTGACGGTGAGATATCGTGATGTCTTTACTGGGCTAGTGTAGCTCATTCCTTATTTAATCATTTCAGATCAAGAGGACATCGTTCCCGAGCTGGTTCCGCAGGAGGACGACGAAGGGGACGCCTAAGGACTCCATAGTCACATTCGTAGTTTTTACTTTCAAGTTTCCCCTTTAGGTAGTTTAATCTTTTATATTTTGTGAGCACATTTTTGGTTTTAGTGTAAGGGATGTTAATCAATTTTGTCTTCGCTTCCGCATTTGATGTTTATAATATAAATTCCATTTTAAATTTCTGAGGCTGCTACAGCGCGAACATCCCCTCTGCGCGCACGGCGCTGGGTCAGGACCTGCGCGTGTCCTGTCGCGTGCAAGCAGGCCATCTGTGCATCCTATCACATGTAGGCGAGCCATCCGCGCGTCCTATCACGTACAAGCAGGTCGTCTGCGCGTCACCTCGCACGCAGATAGGCACCGCCATCAGTGGAGGAGGCCCTCCTCCCTCGTTTTTCATGCCAAACATCTTTTTCTCCTCTCTCTTCACTAGATTTTGCCACTTGACGTGAATTTAACAGTTCCAAAACTGTATAAATTACTCTCCCCCATTCCTTCCTCTCCACACTTCCATTCTTCCATTTTTTTAAAGGTTTAGAGAAAGAGAGAGAGTGAGTGATAGTAATCTAGGAGAAGAAGAGAAAGAAAGGAGAACGGTGAAGGAGAAAACATCAAGGTTTTAGTAAGGAATCTAGCATTTCTTTCGATATCTTAAGGAGTATTTTTAGATAAACTAATTTAATATTATTGATATTTTGCCTGTTTTGTACCTTTATTTACTTTTGTCTTTTTACAAACAATCAAGTAAAAAAGGAACTATGGTAATAATCTAATTTTATTCATATTAATTTTGACTTGTTTCAGAAAATAGGTTAATGTCGTTACTGTTTTCATTGTTACTCCTATTATTATTATTATTATTATTATACATATGATGTAACTAGTAAAGAATAAAAAAATTCAAAAAAAGAATAAAAATGATAAAAAGAGAAAATTAAAAATGGAAAAAATGAAAAAATAAAGAGGAAAAGGAAAAAAAAGAAAGAGAGGATTAAAAAAAGGAAAAGGAATATGGTTAATTAAAACCTAAACCCAATCAAGTCGAAGCCAGCCCAACAAGCAAAAGAGGTAAATGGTAAAAAAGAAGGCAGAGCCTAGCTTGTGGTAGCCTAACACTGCACGGGCTCGTCTAGCCAAGCTCAGCAATACAACGATTGCCCTAGCTGTAACGACGTTTTTTCAGCTTTAACAAAAGATTAAATTGGTGTCGTTTCATTAACCAATGCGACAACGTCTTTGCATTAAATTAAAAAAAAAAAAAGCTCAGGGTTTATATTTGGCTAAAAAATAGAGAAGAAAGAGAGGTGTGTGGTAGCTGAAGAAAAGGAAAAAAATGAGAGATTGGCACGGATAAAAAAGGGAAGAGAGAGGTTTCTCTGGGGTGGTAAAGTAACAATGAACGATGGAGTATCTCGAGCATGATAAGAGTGACTTGGCTTGTTATTCAATTAGTTTATTAGTATAAGAGAGAGCACCTTTTGTGTTGTTTGATTGAGAATAGTGAGTTGTATTTGTGTAACCCATTGGTGAAGCTAGTGATTCAGGAACAAAGTTAGTCATCAAAATCATGTATTATTTAATGGTTTGTGATTGAGCATTCATGAATTTTGATGTTTTGTGTTTAAAAGGCCCTTGATGCTCTTGTTTGTTCAAGAAATTTTTCGTTCTTAATGTCTAGGTTATTCTATAGCTTGTTCTCTAAATTTTAAAATAATGATTCATGAATTACAAACCAATGGAAGGGATTAAGTTAGCTTAGTGTTTATATTTAAACTTAGTGCCTATTATTTATAGATTAACTTTAATTATTTTTCTTTGTACGTATAATAAATTAATTTAATTTGTGTTTCATTTTATTATTTATTATTGTATATATCCTAAGGTTTTGGTTATTTCAAAGGTCTTATTTTCTTTGCTTTTTTGTTTTTGTTTATCTGTTTCATTGTGATTCTAAGTTAAATTTCTATAATAGTACTATGTTTAATAGAAAAATAATCAAATATGAGTTGTGAGTGAATTATATATTGATTTTGTTTCTAATATGAAGAATAGAAGTACATGTGGCTGTGTCTCATTGAAATTTGCAACATATGATTAATCAAAATTAAAAGACAAATCCGTAAATCATGAAAAAAAAGTCATTAAAAGTTAACTCTATTGGAAATCAAGAAATGGTGGAAATGGTCTAAGGAAGAAGACACTTGATGATATGGTTCTTTTTTTTGTCGTGCATTTTAATCCCAGCTCCCCAAGGCTTGTAAAATATTTTAAATTAATAAATTTAATTATCAATTAATGACATTATCATATACATGCAATATAAGTATTTTTTTTCTTTTTAATTTTGCATGTAATTTACTCTATTATTTTGTTTATATAATAGAGTAGGTGCTTCAAACTTTCCTATCATACCCTTCAACCAAGAATTTCTAAACCCTTTAGGTTTTTTTTATCTTCCAATTTCACTTGCAGTAAGATCAGTTTCAACTCTATTTTTTGCTTTTTAAAATTTGAACTTTATTTTTTGTGGAGTTTCTTTTTAGGCCCGCACCATCCTCCTTGTGACAGATATTATGGCTAAAAATTGGTGGTTTTTTTTTTTATTTATATGTTACTTTCAGAGTTTACATGAGGTGTATGGGAGAAGTTATGAATTTTGGCAATAGAATATATTAAAAAAGAATCAATTTAGATGGTAAACTATAAACATACAATTTAGTTTTAAACTTTAGTATGCTCTTGGAGCAGTGTGATTCTCTCTATTAGGTTGAGTTTTATCTCCTTGGGTGTGGAGTTTGGAGCCACTGTCAGATCTATTCCTATTTTGGTACCTTCTACTAGGATCCTTCTTTTTTTCTTTTTTCCAAATAAATATTTGATGTCCTAAATTTCTTTATTTTTCCATTATTTTTGGTTTTGTTGTTTTCACAGTGGTGGTTCAGGATTAAGAGCCATGAAAATGATTACAATGTATAAAGCTTTGCACTGTTTAATAGCTTATTGTTTAAGGCTTGGAACATACCCACTCTGAGCTAAGTAGAATCTGAGATTGATGTTGTGGAGTTTAACAACTATGGATCAAACTAAGAAAATGGAAAATAAAATATTATCTAGGTGGAAGGTTTTACAGGAAAAAAACATTTAATGTCCATGCTTTGACTACCATAAAACTGATTTTTGGAAGCCATGGGAAAGTTTGCAAGCCAAAGTATGGACGCGAAACCTGTTCTTGTTTACCTTTGTCGGTGAATATGACCTACCCCAAGTGCAGCAAAGAGCACCATTATCCTTTAAGAAATCAGTTTTATGATTTCGACAAATCTTAAGAACAAAAAATCCAAATGATGTTAAGTGTTACAATGAGGAGATATGGGGGAGGGCTTATGAGCTTCCATAAAAATGAATGACAAAAGCAATAGCGAAATTTATTAAAAGAAGATGAGGTAGCTAGTACATGTTGACCAAAACACCTTAGGTACTCATAGGTTAGAATTATGATGGATGTCAAATAACATATCACATAAGGCAGATAGTTGGTACTAAATGAGTTTTGTTTAGATATAAAAGATAACCAAGTTATTGCTACAATTTCAATAGGTGGGAAATGTGATGAGATTTTTTGTCTTACATGATGGTATTAATGTAAGTCATGTGACAAAACCCAAATACTCTAATAATGCACAAGTTCCAACAGTAGGGACGAACAAATGCTCTGGCAATTAAAGAAATCCAGTGTTATTAATATAGGGAAGATGAAGGAGGCATAGCTAGGGGAGTCAAGAGATGGACCTAATAAGTAAACACGAAACTCAATAAGGCCTAAAACATAAGCGAGTGTGGATCTTCTATAGCCCAATTTCAAAAAGAAAATATCTAGAGCCCATGATAAAACCCACACAACCAAATGATGGATTAAATTCAACCCTTCGAACATGTTTACAAAGCCCAGAGCATAAGCCTCTACTCGGCCTATTTCAATGCACATAAATTGTATCTAGTAATAGGAATTCCCCAGTTTTTTATAGAAAAAATATCAAAAATAGAAAGAAAAAATGAATTCCAAGGGGGCCATTGTTAAATAAACCTAAAACTTGAAGTTTTCCTTTTTTTTTTTGATCTTCCACTGATTCCTTCAGAGTTGAGGACTTCATATGCATTGTTCAGGAAAAGATTAAAATTTTTCGTAGCTTAGTTTCAATTTTTTTCTTGAAGCTATTAAGTTTTGAGTCTTCTCTGGAGACGAAAGAGGTGAGTCATTTGATGAAGCATGGAGAAGCCAAAAGCTTGTTGATCTTTTCTTTATGTTCTGTAGTGCTGTCTTGGATTGGTATTTAACTTTCTAGTTGTTGAATTTCTAATGGCATGTTAGCGAACCTGCACATATATTTGGGAAAGAAATAAATGCATGCAAAGGTAAGATGTAATTAATAAAACCACAGGGTGGGGTTTTTGCACGTTTCTGTCTGTATGTTTTGAGCCAGATTATTTACTAATCCATTCTTTTTGCAGGATCCTATCCATGAATGGATCAGCAGCAACTCCATTTTTAAAATTTTAATTTTTTTAAATATATTTTCCTTTGGGAAGCTAGGGCATCGTGTTTGTGACATTATACATGATTGTTTGTTTACTGGCCAGTTCCAATGACTGCTTGATACTTTGAATTGCTGATCTAGGTTAATAATGTGTATTTCATTGTGTACTGGCTTTTGAGTTTGGCATCTGGTTTATTGGGGTTTGAATTCTCATTGCTGGTTCAATTAAGGAGGAGCTCTGTGCTTGGAGGGGCATCTCAGGGGATAAGAGAACAATTTATCCCTCTGGCTGCCTTTTGGGTCATTGAAAAAGGATTGGAAGGGCTTTTGAGGGCATTAAATTTCATTTTGTTAGATTTATAGGGATTCTTGGTTATAGACCTTAAGCTTTTAGATTAGGATGACTTGCCTTATTCTAGCGAAGATCTAGAGGACCGAATAGACATTTTCTTAAATTTGTAAATATCTTGTTTTTGGAGTGAACTCTCTTGGTGCTTGTGAATGTAATTCATCTTTTTTTCTCCAAAAAAAAAAAAGAATTTGTATTTCATGCATAAATTGGTGTATTTCATGTATAAATTGGCTTGAGTGAATATGGGTCTTTGCACCCTTGCTTCATGTTGCTTGTTGATTTAATCATTATTCTGACCACTGGTTATACACAGTCAATTTCATTGACTAACGAAAAACCTCATGAGGCCTAAATAATTAAAATAGTAGGTGGTTATTAGCAACAGATACTCAAGAAGTATTCTTCTAAATGTTTGGATATCTGGATATGGAATTCATGGCATGATTATGTCTTTCCTGAATATTAACTTGATCTTAATTATACACCACGAATAAATTGCAAATTCTACTTTCTATATGCTATGCAAAGGTTAAGTTGAGGTTCTGATGTTGCTAGTTAAAAGTTGACTATGAAGATCGGGTGGCAAGGTTTAGGATCTTTTTGTCTCTCTTAATAACATGGTCATAAATTGTTGTGGGGGATTTTCTTAAGTAAATCAAATTAAATGCTACATGTTTTACACTGATATGCAAATCTTGGTGAAATTTCACAAATTGCAAGGTTGCACAAAGAGATATATGCTCAGCATGTAGTTCTAAATTGCCCTTCCAATCATCTTTGGGCTTAGTGGCAGGATAGGTTGTTGACATGGTTCAGCTCATGGAAGAGTTTGAATAATGGAGATTTTACCTTTTTTTTTTCAGTTATGAACCTATAATATGAAATTTCCTTTTTGATGGTTGATTTTTATGTTTTTTAACTTTAGTGTTTCTTTGGTTTTTATTTTAGGATCAAATTAAGTTCTAATTAATTAATATACATCATAAGACATAAAAATTTACCTTTATGTGTTGTGTTATTTTCCTGAACCTATAAACTGGGAAATTGATCAGTGCCTACTTGTTTGGTGTCTGATGTCACTCATTAATTGGATCATTGGACTTGAAAGTTTTTAATAAAATTTTTATTAGCTCCCTGATGTTATGATTATGATAATTTGATATTTGAGCCTCTGTTAAGTTGCTTTTGGTACATGGCATGTAATCTTTGGTTAATGAGGATAGATTTGGTTTTAAAGAATAATATCATGTTGGGAAATCATGAACTTCTATTAAAGTTTTGGTCATTTTGACGAGTTGTTTAAATATCATAGTTGAACTTTTTAGCATTTTATATTAGGTGGATTTCTGTAAATAGCCCTTCATTTTGGAAACCTCTTATTATGTGATTTTCTTTTTATAGTTTATTTTATGGTCATGATTCTGCTAAATATTATATTAGCATTAAGTTCTTTTTCTTTATTAATTGGATTTCTTCCCTTATATGAGCTTCAAGGATTTTGTTTCTGTAGCTTTTTATGGCTGTTGAAGATGACAATAATTTGTTTTACAGTCTTCTACCGAGGGAGAAAGATAGTGAGTGAAAGAGAGTGTAAGACAACAACACAATCCCAGTATGGGCAAGAGAGGAGGCTCCAATACAGTACCAAATACGCAGTCAGGGTCCCAAAATCTAATCTCGCTAAGAGAAGAAGTTACTGGTAAAAAGCAAATGAAAGGAAAGGCAAGGGCTGGACGACCAACTAACGTAAAGGCTATCCTGAGACATGAGCACTTACAGAACCATGCAGTGTGGACAAGTCAGGACACGTCAATGCCCTCTTTGGCAGCATTTTTCGGACACTGTTTGGCTGCTGATGGAGAAGCTGCAGGGATTGTTCCAGACCTTTCTTTGTTCTCTTGCCAGAAGTTTGTCCTCTCCCTATCTTGATAATTGTTTTCATGTGTGTGTGTGTGTGTGAATGTTGGAAATTTTTGAAAGATTGAGTTGGGGTCCTGAAATAGAATAGCTGCTTTTGATGCTTACAAACGAGAATAGGTGTATCTGAGGCCAATTATGATTCGGTAATTATTGTGCTTGTGTACATCTTTTACTGTCCTGGTGTGGTTCAGAATATATAAGGTTGCAAATAATTTGTTCATGATGAACTTAAACAGGTTGATGAATTATTTTTCTTGTTAGGACTCTTGTAAATAATAATATATTTAGTTCGATGTTAGTTTTTAATCTATATTTATTTATGTATTTATTCCTGTGACAAGAATGTTTGCAGTTCCATATTTTTTTTGTTCCAGATGTGAGACAATCCTTCATCCTGGCTTTAATTGCACTATTCGAATCGAAAAGAATTCAGTCAAGGTGCAGCACAGAAGTAAGAAATTGAATAATTCATTGACGCAGAATAATGTGGTTTACAAGTGCCACTTTTGTTCTCACAAAAATCTGAAGAGAGGCACTCAAAAAGGTCACATGAAAGAGATTTATCCAGTCAAGCCAACTAACATTTCAAAACTTTAACCTTCTAAACCTGCCACGTCGATACTCCAAAACTTTGTGATCAACTCCAAGGAAGGTGCTGTCAAAAGCCAAGATGAAATCCAGAAGGTGGATGGAATCACAAACAGCCCATTAACACCAATGGTGAGACCTGCCACTACTTTGCTAGATAGAAACAAGAGGAAGAGAAACAAATCCCGGACTCCGAAACCATCTGAGGTTGAAAACAAGTCTGCCATCTCTGATTTGGATAAAACTCTCAGTGCTTCAAGTAAAAGAAGGAGAAAGTCATGGACAAGCCTCAAGGAAATTGTCAAAAGTAATGAGCGTGATACCAGTCAGAGAGTTCCTGACCTGAAAATTCCTTTTCATTTGTAACAAAGGTAAGGTTTTCCAATTTAACAGGTACAAATTTCTATTTATTCCTTGTTATAATTTAAAATGTTTGTTTTAGCCTTACATATATAATTTTGAAGCTCCCAGAGCAGAGAATGAGAATGGTCAGTTATCAGTCTGTTGTTTTCTTTTGCCCCCAAAAAGGAGAATGAGAGGCCAAAAATATATGATATAACTCAGATGTCATGACACAGGAGTTTACAATCTAAATTCTAGTCATATCTGTAAAAAAATTAGGAGAGAGTAAGTAGACAATAACAATTTTAATACATTTTAAATAACCATCTTAATCAAATAAGATGCATTTGATTAAAAATAATAGAATAAATTGATACTGGGCTTTGCCAATTAATCTTCTACTCTTTTGAAATGTTTTTATGAATACATAAATATCATAAAAATGTTAGAACTGGTTAATAATAGGTATTGCCAACAAATTTTTAACTATATAATATTATGAATATGTAAATAACATAAACATACTGATTTAAGAGTAAACTATGTTTTTTTGGTTTGAGGAGGTGGCTGGTTATCCGGAGGGCTTTGAAAAAGCAAAAGAGAGAGAGAGGAGGAGGATCAGTTTTTTTGGGAACTTGATGCACAGAATAAGGAGAAACAGAGAGAGGAATGAGTTGTTATGGGTTTTGGAGTTTCAAGTTTGTATGTGTATTATGATTTTGTATGGGTTTTAGAGCATAAGAATCTACATTGAATTGATTCTAGTATCTTGGCTCCACTTGTAGGGATTGTCAAAAGGGACATATAGTAGATAGAGATATTGGTTGTCATACTTTTAATTAGTATAAGCCTCCCCCTTAAGATAGGAGGTTGCTCTTCTATCCTGTCAAATTCCTCTCAAACTGCACCGTCACAGGATCCTAGGTCGTCACATCTTTATATTTATCCCCTAACGGCAACCCTAAGTATTTAATCGACAACTTCACACTTTAACACCTCATAACTCTCGCCAAATTAGAAGCATCCTTCCATCACCCAGTCTCACCAGCTTAGGCTTGGCTAACTTAATATTGAGTTCAGAAACTGCTTGAAAACTCAGCAAAATGCATATAAGGTTAAGTATTACCCTCTCATCCGGTTCACATGGTACCAAAATGTTATCAACAAAAAATATGTGAATTACCTCCTTCATATGCTCACCCTCACCCAACTTTAAACATTTAAACAGCTCCAGCTTCTGACTCTTAACGGCATTTGTGTTTAGGACTTCCATGACAACTATAAATAATGGAGGAGACAAGGGATTACCTTGTCTAAGACCTTTGGATGCTTTGAAGAATGAAGATGGGCCCTCATTCACCATGACCGCAAAAGTTTTAGAGGTACATGAGTTGATCCATTTGCATCATTTGTCTGCAAAACCCAATATCTTCAACATATAATCAAGAAAGTCTCAATTTATATGATCATAGACTTTCTTCATATACAACTTATAGAGGACATCTTCCCTATTCCTGTGTAACAGATCATCCGCATCTCATTAGCTACAAGAGCCACATCCAAAATTTATCCACAAAAGCATGTTCGCACTTGACCTCCACTCTATTCATCACCTTGACCATCTTTTTAGTTAGCACTTTCGCTGTGAGTTTATAAACACTCTCAACTAAACTGATAGGTTTGAAGTCCTTAATATTAGCTGCCCACTTCACGTTTGGAGTGAAGATCAAGAAGGAAGATTTTAAAGATCCAACAAAGGTTCTGGATTCATGAAACTCCATAAAAAGTCTAAAAATGTCTTCTTGTATTAAGTGCCAAAATTTTTGTAGAAAATCCATGTTGATGGATATAGGTCCTTAATTTACCTGCTATCTTCTTAATTCTCTCTTCTACCCTTTTCTTTCTCCGTATATAGGTCCTAGGTAACACTTTTACTCTAACCACATTCCGGACTTTTCCACTAAGTTAAATTCTAAACTCTCAAGGACATTAAGATTCTCCATTTTAGAATTTATCATTATTGGTTTTAGTGCTATAGAGTTTTTAGACATAACCTGATTCTTTGATCCATTAATTATCCTCCGATGTTCGTTAGAGTCACATGGAATAGGTAGGACGCCATCTCTCTGGACATCCTTACCGGTCCGTAAGTCTTCTGGATCGTCCGTATCAACCTGCTCACCTACCAATAATTTAACAAAATGATATGGTCAAATGAGCATGTTGGTTTTCTTGTGCCTTTGATAACTTCCTACAAGTTGCATAAGCATGGTTTTGGAGTGGAGGTTCTTTCAATTTTATCTTCTTTTATAATTATTCTTTTAAATAAAGGACAGAAACAGAATTCAATTTAACCTTTACGGGTTTCATTTTCACTTTTTACCTTTAGGGCTTAACTGGAAACATCCAACAGAAATATATGTTAACTGGTAATTCAATAAGCTGCTAGGAGGATTAGTTGCAAGATACTAGTTTGTTCTTATCAGTGCTTATGTAGGCTTTTTTTGGGGGATTTCATTCGATCTTTATTTATTCTTTTCTAATTTTCCGAACTTGCATTTTAGCTTTATTTCTGGTTTGATTCAATATGTTCCAGAGTAATATGCATTACCGTGTTATTATCTCAAAAAAAAAATGCATTACCGTGTTATTGTTTCTTGGTCTAGAAATTTGACATGGTGTGAGAAGGCAGTTGATGTGTAAAAACTTGCTTAATACAAAATAAGTTGCATGTCATATCTCTTACTTTTCTTCAATGCTAAACTGAGAGAAGACATTAAGCAAGAAAATGTAACTTTTCATGCACAGTGTTCATGTATGGGAGAGATCGGATGTGGTGTTGTAATATTTTGCTTTCTGTTCTCAGTTAGCTTGTATGATATGTGCCAGAGAGAATATTAAAGGTGTCTCAAATGCTTTTGTGGGTTTGGATTTTAGTAACAAATTGCTCCTTGTCATTCTTTGAAGTTGGTAGGTGATTATGTTGTTAAGTGTCAATAAGTGGGTATTTCTTTTATGTGTTTACATGAACAAATCAGTTCACGTGGATACGAAAGTTAGGTGGCTAATGGTAACGTGCTTGCATGGATTTGCTAGGATTTTTCTTAGCATGAAAAATTCATGTTAAGGAAATGCTAATCTATTTTATATCTGGTGGGGTATTTCAGCCTTAGTTACAGCGTTCTAATACTCTTTAAATAGATTAATGTCTCCATTATAATCCACGTATGATATGTTGCATGTTACTCTCAGCACTTGGTTAGTTTTTACCGCTTGTTATAGCCATGGTCTAGGGAAGTGCAGAGTCTGTCATTTGTTTTGATATTTATTTAATTTGCTAACATTTGGTCTGGACTTAATAGGTAGAGTTTTTATGCTAGTAAATGATTTGTGTCTCTTGTATTAGTTTTCTTTGCGAAAGCATTTGTCTGTTTTCCTTTTGTGGTGGAGGTCTTTGATTATGTTTGTATTGGAAGTTGGTGCATAGGCATTTTATTTTTGTTTAAGTTGGCGAGAATCTTTTATTTTATATAAAATAGAATAGTTTTAGCTTTAATTAAGAGTCTATTATGCTGGCTGGGTGCTTTATACCTTTTCATCTGGTATCATCCCTTTGAAATTTGTTCTCTCCCCTGAAGATTAATGCACGAGGTTATCTGATTTTTGCTCCCCAATATGATTAGTAGTGGTTCCTTTTCAACTTTAGTTTACTTTTCGTGGAGTCTTGTTGTTTCCCCTTTTTTTCTGTGTATTTTCCCCTTTTTCCCGTGTATCTTTTTTTTTTGTAATAAAATAATAAGAACAATATATTAAGATCAGGAGAAGGAAATACAACAGAAAAGAATGAGATATCCTTTGAAAAGAAATAAAAAACAAAACAAAAGACCCAACTAGAAATGCAAAAGAAAACATCTCACCCAATAACAATGACATATGCATGTTTAGAAAGATATGGATATGGGTGCGAATTATCTCTTACAGACAAGTCTTTTGACTTTCTAAACATTCTGTCTTTGAGAACTATTGTCTCTTTGTTCTTTTTTTATCTTTTGTAAATTTTATAAGTTGGCTATGTTAAGCTTCAAGAAGTTTTCTGTTCAAATTTGAGTAGTTCATAAAACTGAAGAAGCGAGGGTTCATGGCATCAGTCAGGAAAATTCTACATATCCAGTGGTGGGATTTTGGCAATCAAGGTGTCTTTGGGTAAAGTCAATAGTTTTGTGGTAGTTATCAATTTAAGTGAGGGCGGAAGATGGTGTTGTAGATAGTATAAAAGTAGGAATGCTACATGTAGTTTGGGAATAGCATGATTTTGGTTTTTCTTTTGGTGATATTACAATTATTGTAACATGTTCTTTCAGATTTTGCAATCTTCTTGACTCATTGGGGCATCCACGAATTTGTTTGGGCCTATATGACTGTCTTATGAATGAAGATTAGAAGTTTTTTCTGCTAAGCTGATATCAACTTTTCTTTTCAGCATAGGTGTCATCTCAATCAGCCTAAAGGGAATAGTTATTAGTTACATATCAACGTTGGTCCCATGATTGATGGTTTTCATTCATACAGAAAACATGAAGCTCATTACACTTGCCAGATCCATTTGTGCCTGTCGTGTCCCTTCTGAAATAACTGGACCTTTGCAGTTCCGTTCATTCCAATGTGATTTTGTTCCAAGAGATCCCAAAGCCAAGCCTAAACGGTACAAATATCCTCCCTTTTATGATCCATATGGACCAAGACCCCTTCCTACTGATAAAATTGTTCAGCTGGCTGAGCGAAGCATTGCTCTACCCTAGAAGAGCTTATATATGTACCCCACTAAGTTGATGGGCCTGAAGTATGTAATGTTTTTTGCACCCTCCACCTTGGCAATCAATGCAAGGAAAGTAGAATTCAAAAAATGAAACGGACTGATGTAGATCCTTGAAAATATCCATCAGGTCTTCCTTAATTATGTGCCAAAATTCTTGTAAAATCTCGTATTAAAACCGTTCGGTCCTGGTGTTTTATCACCATTACAACTTTAAAGATTATCGAGTATCTCCTCCTCAGAGAATTCCTTCTCAAGACTGATTCTATTCATCTCGCTTAGTTCCTTAAACGTGAAGCCCGTCCAGTTTCAGTCTTCCGTCAAACTCTTCTGTAAATAGCCACTGAAAAAAGTTCTGTGCTTTCTCGCTCATGTTATCATTGCCCGACACCTGGATGTTGTCAATCAACAATTCATCCAAATAAATGTACATTCTTCTATAATTGGCCAAGCAATGAAAATACTGTGTTACGATCCCCCATCTTTCAATCACTTCTCCATAGTTTTTTGTCTCCAAGAGATTTCCTCCATAGACAACATATTCGCCAAATCAATTCTTACCATCTCTCTTCTCTCTCCGTCCTCCCTGGACAACCCCTCCTCCCCTTCCATAAGATCAAACCCCTCTAACTCTTCCAACAACCTATCAGTACCCTCTTCTACCTTTACCTTCTTCTCCTTCACTCAATTTTTTGTGGCCGCTTTCAACATAATAAGTTTTTTGGCCACTGAAAAGTTTGCCTTCCCACTCTCTAAAGCCTCTCTCCACACTCTCTCCACCATACTCCTAAAACCTTTCACCTTGAGCCATTTATTGTCCAACCTAAACGGTACCAGTCACAATTGGGTGCCATCAAACATGATACGTATGGGGAAGTGATCAAAGATCGTTTTTTGTAGTACTTTCTAACAAATACCTGAAAATTCAAGAAAACAATCATTAGAGATTAAAAACCAGTCGATTCTTGAGCAAGCCAGAGGATTCCTTTCATTAGTATGGGTCCACCTTCCCCCTCTTCCCTCCTCCCTTACCATCAATGGTAAGTCAACCAAACCTAAATTGTCAGTTGGACCCCTAAATTCCTCTATATAACTTCTGGATAATTGTTCACCCGATCTCTCCTTATGCCTCAATATTATGCTTTACCAATTAATCTTCCGCTCTTTTAAAATGTTTTTATGAATACATATATATCATAAAAATGTTAGAATTGATTAATAGTAGGTATTGCCAACGAATTTTTAACTATATAATATTATGAATATGTAAATAACATTAACATGGTTTGAGGAGGTGGTTGATTATCTGGAGGGCTTTGGAAAAGCAAAAAAAAAAGAGAGGAGGATTGGATTTTTGGGAACTTGACGTACAGTATAAGAAGGAGAAACAGAGAGAGCAATGGGTTGTCATGGGTTTTGGAGTTTGAAGTTTGTTTTGTGTATTATGATTTTTTATGGGTTTTGGAGCATAAGAATCTATATTCAATTGATTCTAGTATCTTGGCTACACTTGTAGGGACTGTCAAAAGGGACATATAGTAGATAGAGATATTGGTGCCCGTGCTTTTAGTTAGTATAAGTCTCCCCCTTAAGATAGGAAGTTTCTTTTGTATCCCGCCAATTTCCTCTCAAATCGCGCCACCACAGGATCCTGAGTCATTAAGTCTTTATATTTAACTCCCGATGGTAACCCGAAGTATTTAATCGGCAACTCCACACTTTTACACCCTATAGCTCGCCAAAGTAGAAGCATCCTCCCATCACATTCACTCAGTCTCACCAGCTGGGACTTGGCTAATTTAATATTGAGTCCAGAAACCGCTTGAAAACTCAGCAAAATGTGTATGAGATTAAGCATTACCCCCTCATCTGGTTCACATCATACCATAATGTTGTCAGCAAAAAATATGTAAATTACCTCCTCTGTATACTCATCCTCAACCACCTTTAAACATTTAAACAACTCCAACTTCTGACTCTTAACAACATTTTTGTTTGGAACTTCCATGACAACTATAAATAATAAGGGGGACAAGGGATTACCTTGTCTAAGGCCTCTGGATGTTTTGAGGAATGAAGACGGACCTTCGTTCGCCATGACTGCAAAAATTTTAGAAATACATGAGTTGATCCACTTGTCTCATTTGTCTCCAAAGCCCAACCTCTTCAACATATAATCAAGAAAATCTCAATTTATATGATCATACACTTTCTCCATATCCAACTTATATAAGACACTCTCCCATTTTTTATATAACATATCATCCACATATCATTAGCTATAAGAGCCGCGTCCAGAATCTGCCTTCCTTCCACAAAGGCATGTTGATACTCGCTCATCACCCTCTTCATCACCTTAGCTATCCTTCTGGCTAGCATTTCCACTATGAGCTTAGAAAAACTCCCAACTAAACTGAGAAGTTTGAAGTTCTTAATATTAGCCGCCCACTCCACGTTTGGAATGAAAACCAAAGAGGAGAATTTAAGTTGTTGTTAAATGCCAATATGTGGGTATTTCTTTTATGTTTTTACATGAACAAATTAGTTCATGTGGATATGAGAATTAAGTGGCTAATGATAAGGTGCTTGCATGGATTTGCTGGGATTTTTCTTCGCATGAAAAATTCATGTAAAAGAAATGCTGATCAATTCTAAGGTATAAAATCTGGTAGGCTATTTCAGCCTTAGTTACGGTGTTCCAATACTCCTAATAGATTAATGCTTCCATTATAATCAATGTATGACATGTTGCATGTTACTCTCAGCACTTGGTCAGTGTTTACAGCTTGTTATAGCCATGGTTTAGGGAAGTGCAGAATCTGTCATTTATTTTGATGCTTATTTAATTTGCTACCATTTGCTGTGACATAATAGGCCCAGTTTTTATACTAGTAAATGATATATGTCTCCTGTATTAGTTTTCTTTGGGACTCATTTATGTCTTTTCCTTTTGTGGTTGAGGTCTTTGATTATGTTTGTATTTGGAGTTGGTGCAGAGGCATTTGTTTTGTTTAAGTTGGGCGAGAATCTTTATTATATATAAATAGAATAGTTTTTAGCTTTATTTTTTTGTCAAATAAAAAGTATGAGTATTCTTAACAATGCACCAAAGGGGTGCAACCCATGTACAAACAGAGTTTTTAGCTTCAATTAAGAGTCTATTATGTTGGCTGGGTGCTTTATGCTGTTTCATCTGGTGTCATCTTTTTGAATTCAATCTCTCCCTTGAAGATTAGTGCACGAGGTGTCTGATTTTGCTCCCAATATAATTAGTAGTGGTTCCTTTTTAACTTTAGGTTACTTTTCGTGGAGTCTTGTCGTTGCCAGGCTGTGACACCATGAGATACTTTTTTTTGGGTGTATTTTTCCCATTTTTTCCCTAAATCTTTTTTTTTTTCAAAGAACAAGAAGGATATATAAGATTATTCAAAAGAAAAAGAAAAAAGAAGGATATATAAGATAAGGAGAAGAAAATACAACAAAGGAGAACGAGATATCCTCTGAAAAGGAAAAAAAAAAAAACAAAACCAAAAACCCAACAAGAAAAGCAAAAGAAAACATCTCACCCAATAACAATGACATATGCATGCATAGAATATGGATATGGGTGCAAATTATCTCTTACAGAAGTGTTTTGACTTTCTAAACATTCTATATCTGTCTTTGAGAACTACTCTCTACTTTGTTTTTTTATTCTTTTGTAAATTTTATAAATTGGCCATGTTCAGCTTCAAGAAGTTTTCTGTTCGAATTTGAGTAGTTCATAAAATTGAAGAAGCTGAGGGTTCGTGGCATCAGTCAGGAAAATTCTACATATCCAAGGGTGGGATTTTGGCAATCAAGGTGTCTTTGGGTAAAGTCAATAGTTTTGTGGTAGTTATCCATTCGAGTGAGGGTGGAAGATGGCATTGTAGATAGTATAAAAGTACGGATGCTATATGTAGTTTGGGAATAGCATGATTTTGTTTTTCTTTTAGTGATATTACAATGATTGTAACATGTTCTTTCAGATTTTGCAATCTTCTTGACTCATTGGGGCATCCACGAGTTTGTTTGGGTCTATATAGTTGTCTTATGAATGGAGACTGGAAGGTTTTTCTGCTAAGCTGATATCAACTTTTCTTTTCAGCACGGGTATAATCTGAATCAGCATAAGAGGGAATATCAATGTTGGTCCCGTGATTGATTGTTTTCATTCATACAGAAAACATGAAACTCGTTACATTTGCCAGATCCATTCGTGCATGTCGTGCCCTTTCTGAAATAAACTGGGCCTTTGCAGTTTCATTCATTCCAATGTGATTTCGTTCCAACAGCTCCCAAAGCAAAGCCTAAACTGTATAAAAATCCTCCCTTTTATGATCCATATGGACCAAGAACCCCTCCTACAGATAAAATTGTTCAGCTAGCTAAGTGAATCATTGCTCTACCTCTAGAAGAACACAAACAAGTTAGTCCTGCTCTTCATGAGAGGTTAAGGCATCCAAAGTTGCAGCCAATTTCAGCCAGAAGGCATGGACATGGGTCTGAAGTGAGATCAAGGACCTGAAAAGGTTGAGAAGGAAAAGGAGAAAACCGCATTTGATGCCCTAATAAGCTTGCCTGTGCATAAGTAACTAGGATTACCCTCAAATATTCAACTTACGCCAAGCCAAACTTCCTTGAATAACAAATAATAACTTTGTCGTAAGGACTCAAACTTGGTTCATTTCAATAAACAGTCAACCTCTTGCTTCAACATCATGAACTTCAAATTAGATAATAGGGAAGCAAACTCAAAAAATGAAGAGCCTAACTAAATGTTTTGAACTTTGTAAAATATTACAAATTGGTAGAAAATCAGATGGATGAACTCATGTTATAGCTAAATAGATATCTAAAATTCTATTTCGTTGTCATTTCTTAATTATATGATATCTCAATTTGTTTAATATATCATTCAACTTTAACATTTAAAAGTTGTAAATATAATAAAAATCTAATTTTTAATTAAAATATACACTTCTAACTTAAGCCAATATGTACAATCATATTGCAATTTTGGGGAAGTTAAACTCCACCCGCATGTCTCCTTGACAATAGAGCAAATGGGCACGCCGACACTGGTATACCACGTGGGTGACATGTTACTACTAAGGTTTATTATGTGCTTTCTAAATGTGGGTCATCTAATTGATATAATCAAGACAAATTGTTTTCTCCATCAATTATTTTATGTTTATCTTCTAGAAAATTTATTTTTTTAACTTCCAATATAAACAATTATGATAATTGTCTCCTTTTTCACTATACCATTTAATATATATATATATATATATATATATAAATTTTAATAAGGAAGGTTTGTAGAATTTTTTATTAAATAGTTTTAGTTTCAATAAAAATTTAATTAGACATTTAGTATAATTTTTATTTAGATAATTGTTATTTCAATATAATCAATGTAATAACTCATATCCCTTTTATTTACATCATTTTAACCATATTACAATTTTTAATTAAACAATTAGTAAATTTTTTTATTACGTTAATTTCTTAATAAATTTATAAATAAAAAATATAACTAAGCAAATAATATATAGAAAAAAACTTTTAAGATCCAAAAAGATTACTTTCATTTAAATTTAAAGTGAAGATTACTTCCTTCTGTATTTACGTGTTTTAACATATATAAAAAATTTACCTTATTTTATGAATTGCCATGTGCATTTTCTTTTTATTCTCTAAATAATGTTAAAATAGAACCTCTTATTTTTATCAATATTAACATATTAATTCCAAATCCTCTAAACAAATATAGATTTTTGAAAATTTTTAAAAGTGATAATTATTATGATTTTCAATTTATAATTTGATTTTTACATTTAAAATAATTTGAAAATAAAATATTTTTAGATATAAAAATAATCTATAAATGTACAAATTTTTTCATTTCTCCAAAATCAAGGAATATATTGTCATGCCCCGATACTTGATATGAGGCGCAATTTCTGCTCATGTCATTTTTATGTATTGGACTCATAAAATATATATATGCGTAATCAAAAATATGATACA
>NW_019014653.1:1811635-1827875 GCF_000150535.2 Carica papaya | reverse complement strand
TTCAAGGCGGGCAACTCCAAAGTCAGCTATCTTCACAGTTCGGGTCTTGTCCAGAAGCATGTTTTCTGTTTTGACATCTCTATGGACGATCTTCTGAGAATGAAGGTAGCTCAACCTAAACATGCACATAAACGGCTTTAGTTATTTCAAAAGCGAAAGATCTAAGATATGTGAATTCAGGCATGTAAATTAACTCAAATAAAAAGACTTGGAGAACAAAAAATAATACAGATGGGGCATGAGAATTTGACCCTCGTGCAAGATCTAGTGCCAGTTGAATAACAACTTTAAAAGCCAGCTTCTTTCTTCGATTCTTTATGAGGTAAGATTTAAGTGCACCACCGGGACAGTATTCAACAACAACACAGCAAACATTGCTGGGCATGCCGATGTGTCCATTTTCAGTTTGTATGTTCAGCTCTGATGTGCCCATTGTTGCGCCTATAAACTGCAAATGCGACTCAGATAATATAATACGAGACCAAGTCCACATTAAACATACAATCCCTTTCTTTGCATGCAACATGATGATCATTGCTAGACATACTGTACCATTCTTTTCTTTCTATTCATGAAGACTCTTAAACTGGACTTCAGAACTCGTCAATTTTTACAACAAGAAAACTAATGGAAGAAAGTTACTTTTAAATGATACAGTTAATTAACTAAAATGATAAGTAAACAATTTCCAGTAATCAATTAATATCAGGAGTATATTTTAACCATATTTTACCTATCAAAGTAAAGTTAATCTCAATACATTAGATGACTTTACAATTACAATCTATCACAAGAACACAATTAGACATCGCATCATAGGCTTTCCTTTATGAAGTCCCCTATTCCGATTCAGATATGATTGAAGGCAAGATATCATTCCCTTAAAGTATAGATTGTATAAGATATGGGAAAGTGCCACTGTGGGGAAACAAGCGTATAATTTTAATTCTAGAACGACTTGTTTTGATTAGGCGGCACTTTCAGTGGATGATCAAGCTTACCTTTGTTACATTGGGATGATCAAGCTTGTGCCAAACTGCAACTTCCTGTGTGAAAGCAGCTCTAAGTGAAGCTATTTCAGCCTGGGATCTGTGACCCTCTTCCCCCCAGTCAAGTAACTTAACTAAGCATGAGGAAGAAAAGGAAAATGTTTTAAGTTCAGAACGTGAAAAGAAAATCGAGATGAAAATGAAATTACAATTGCAGCGAGTGAATAAAACAAGGTATAACTACAAACTTTGTTGTAGGTATTGATTGATTAGAGATGAATTAGAGAATTAATTCAGGTAAAAACAAAAATAGTTGGAATTACAAGGCTTTATGTGATGCTGAAATGCCCATTTGGCTACAAAATCATCCATTAAGGTTTATCTCCCAAAAAGTGAGATGAAAAAAATAACAAAATAAATTAGAGCACATGAAGTAACAACAGCTAACTGTAAACTCAACCACTCTCGTGAATCACGGATTTGAGTAAGCTACATTTACAATATTCAAAATTACATTCTGAAATTGGAAAAATATTTGTCCTTTACTCTTGACAAATCTAAGCAACCCAGAAACTAAAATCACAGACGAATATTTCATGTTGTTTTTCTTGCAAATTATCAGTTGCTTGCAGCCTGGAGTAAACAGAAATTTAAAGTTATTAATAGTTAATACTGGTTTCTTTCTGTTTTTCCTACTTTACCTCACTGAGTCTTCTAAGCAGCAGAGAGAAAACAATCGAAATCAACCTAACAGCCCATTTGCACACATACAAGAACTCAAAAATGGAAAATATCTTCACCCCAAAATGGAAAGAAATAATAATTACAACTGGGAAAACCCTCGTCAATCAATCAACATATTTACCATTCATGGAAAGTCTCCATTGACCCATAATCAATTAATCTTTTCTCTTTCCATTAAAACCATATATAAATATTGCTCCATTCTAAAAATGGGTCTGTGTGTTTCGGTGTTTATGTGTGTATACATAGAGAGAGGGAGAGAAGGGAGGAAATATGAAATACCTGCAATATCTTGGCCATCATAAACGCCGCGGTGAACAGTACCAAAAGTGCCACGAGCAATAACAGCTCTGATAATAAGTTTAGAAGGATCAATCTCCCAGTCTTGCCTCGTTGAAGAAGAATTACTTGTAGGCCTTTGAAGTTGTTGGCCTTCGTCAACTTCCTCTCTCTTGTTCTTGTTCTTCTCCATAGTCCATGCTCTACTCAGATGCCTCTGCAGCTGCTCGTCCAAGCTCTTTAGATCTATCTGATCTGCTCTCACATACCCATCTCCCCCATCACCACCCGCGTTCTTCTCCTTCATCTCTTTCTTTCAGTTTCTCTAGAAACAAACACACTCTACACCCAAACAAACTTCCTCCTTTACTATTGCTGATGCTGGTGTTTTGGGCGATTCTGGTAGTGGGCATATCGGTTTCAAGTTTGACGATGATGGTTATGATAGTTATATATTATATATATACATACATGTTACTGGTAGTAACAGAGCAGGAGTACATAAAGAAATGATACATGTGGGCACATGGATTTTGGATGAAGACGACATGGGTAAACTGACCCACCTCGGCCTCTTCTCCTCCTCTCTTTTTATTTTATTTATGAATATATATATATATATATGTAAAGAAATATATAAATAAATATAGAAGAAAAAAGAAAAGGATCAAGCTTTGTCTGTGATATTTATGGGATTCACGGTCAATATATATTGAGCCTTTTCTTAAATCTGTGACTGTCTCTTTCAACTTTCAATCTTTGAGTTGATGACGTAACAGCCATTATTTATTGCCTCTCGTTATTATATAAAATTAAAATTTAAGCGCCCTTTATAGATTAGGTTAGATAAATTGATCAAATCTAATTCAAAATATAAAACTGGATCAAAGCTCCATAAACACAGAACAACCCAATTTCATCACCCCGAGTAGAACAGCTTCTGCTGCTGTTTGAGTGTGTTTATATATATTTATGTATATGTTATGTGTATATAATATTTGCTAATTTAAGAGCCAGGTGTTTCTTTATTTAAGGACTATAAATTAACCGCAGGGGATTAAAAAAAAAAAAAAATCAATTCAAAGAACAACCGCCAATGCTCATTGAAATAAACGTTAAAAAGATGATGATAAAAAATATTTTTTTAATCAAATACTTCAATATTTTAAAATGCTTTTTGGCTTTTCTGGGAAGAAGATACATACACATTTATATATAATGCCGGGGAATCCAAGATTACAATAGAAAATGTTATAATGGTTTATGGATGCCCTGAAAAAAAAATAATTTCTTACCGTAAGCTTTTTTTAATAAATATATTTTTGAAATTTCTAAATATTAAAAATTAAAGCATAGAAAAGAATACCATTGAACGTTTGGTGATGGCTCGTGAGATACTTATACCATCGAATCTTAAGTTGTAGCATCAAATTACTCTAAGATGTTCGTTTTAATTTTATATTAATTTAATTAGTGTATTTTTTAAAAATATTTAAATTAATCTATTTTCATTAGTTAATTACTAATTCTATTAAAATCTTTTGTCATGTGGCATCGATCGTGGTAGGTGACGTATTTTGGTCGGTCGATACCATATACCATCTGATGTAAAAAAAAAAAAAAAAAAAATTAAATGTGAACCTACATGAACTTATTGAATTTTTTTTTTATAAATAAGCAGTTTGAAATAATTGAAAATTATTTATCTTTTTTTCTACATGACATCTGACATAAAGAAGTAACTAATCAAAAGATGTCATGTACTAAAATTAGTGACACATAATATCAGGTGTTAATGGTATTAGTGGTAACTGATAGAAATGAACTAATTCGATCATTTTTTTAAAGTATAGGAAATAATTTAACACAAAAATCGGATCACAGATCAAATTGAACGAAAAAAAGTTTAGCCATACTTTAAGTCAAAGAATGAACTTCCCCATAAAATATGAAAGACAATGAGATGAATTAGAGTATGCCTAAAGAATAAGGGCATTTAAGGGCAAGCCTTTTCCTAGAGTTTGCTGCCCTAAAAGGCATGACAAGGATAACATCACTCCACGGTGCAAGTTGCATTGAACCCACCAAGTGATCCAAGTATTTATTAGGTAAAAGTATACATACAGACATCTGCTTAAATATTAAATTGACCTTTTTATTATTTTTAAATATTTTAATTAGTTTTTATACTAATTTTTTATTTCTTTGTCTCTCTACTCTAAAAAAAATATTTGTATTAGTTATTATCCTTAAATACAACTAACATCGTCAGTAAATTTGTCATGTAATAATAAGTTGGATAGGTCACTGTTTCTGATTGGGTATTTTCACGTTAGATGTCATATAGTATTAACATATAAAAAATACTTTAATATTTTAATCATTTATAATATGATATAAAAGTTAAAAACATAAAATTAAAAAAATATTTTGTCTTCTTCCACCATTCCTATGTTGAAGGAAGAGAAGATGTTCAAATGTAAGAAGGACAAAAGTGTTGTTGATGTACCACATTGTTATTTTAGGTTCAAATTTCGGATGAGACAACATAACGAATATTTGTCTTCTTCCTCGTTTGGGTTGGCCTTTTCAGGTTCAACCTATTCTTGTGGCATGCTAGTGGGAGACACCAAAAAAAGTTAGCAAAAATTATCTTGATTAATTCTTTTTGCATTGTTCCATTAACTTTGTTGGAGCCAGACTGGACATAATCGATCAATTCATGCAATTTCTACCTCTTGATCTCCAAGGTATTAGAGAAATTACAGGAGTAGTAGCACAATTGGGCCTTGTGAATGAAGATAAACGGCCAATTAATATGTCTTTTAGCAGTGGTAGAACCTCGACCAAAAATAATGGTCCAAAAAATGTAAATTGATAAAGTGTTTGAGACGAATCTGGACTAGTTAACATAGACTTAAGAGTAAAAAGAAAAGAATTATGACACCCCATGTCAAGATACGGGAGGCATGGTTGATAATGATGCTTTTAAAGTTCTAGTGATGGTTGTTATTGATCACTCGTTTGTCCTCCCCACATCTGGACAACTTCTCTTCCTTCAATGTGGCAATGGTGGAGAAAGAAGACAAATTATTTTTTTATCTTACATCTTTATTTTTTATTTTTTGTTATATCAAATATGAGATTTGTTGTGAAAATTTATCCAATCAAAAATAGCCATATGTCCAACTTGCTGTTACATGACAAATCTACTGATAGTGTTAGTGACATTTAACGAACAAAGATTAAGACAGATAGTTTTTAAGTAGATGGATCAAAATAACAAAAAATTAGTACAGAAACTAATTTCAATATTTAAAAATAGTATATGTACTAATTTAATATTTAATCTTATATTTACATACTAGTGAATCAACAATTAGTGATTAACAAGATTAAAGAATGAACTCCACTTATTTAACAAATATTCATTGGATATCACTAAATAATCAAAACATACTTGATTGAAATTCTTATCTATTAGTTTGCTCTGTCTACCTAACTTGAATGTTGGAGTCACCATATCAAGGGCATTTTTAGCTTGTATACCTCATATCTTCTCCTTTATAGATTTTATGGTTCATGACAAATAAAAAATCATCCACAATACCTTAACACCCATCATTGGGCTAGGATCTTTATGCCAAACTATAAAATCCATATTTAATAATTGTAATACTCCTCCAAGGAATCACAATTCTAAAACTCCTTTAAAGGCTTAAAGGCTCGATGATTATGTTGAATCTTCAACAAGTCTTTCACACCATAAACTTCACATCAAAAAAGAAAAACATTGATACTTTTGTAATTAAACATAGTCAATTTGAAACTTTATAAGCTATTGCCTATAGCCTAGTCGAATTAGTATCGTGAAATATTCATAATAAATAATCCTTAAATTAAAGTCAAAACCCAAAGAAATTACATGAACTTACCATTTCTTACTTTGCTTCGACTAAAAAATTCATCAAAGATACTGTTTAAAAGTGCAAAATGACTAAAAAATAATCGAAAAGATTAGGTATGGATGTACTTTTACCATATAAATTTTTACCACATTTTGTGGATCACATTGAAAACTTTAAAGCATAATTATGCTAAATAAAGCTAAAGACTTTTTTCTATCATCATTTCTCCATCATTCTTAGAAAAACTTCCCATTAATGTTATTCTTTGATATCATGAAAATGAATATGATCATTCAAACGGTTCCCAAAGGAATTTTTAGCTGACAGGATAATCAAATAGATTATAAGTCTCATCACTATCCACAATCAAAAAAGAGAAACCTTGAGACAATATATTAATCACTTTAACCGTGCAAATTTTAAGTACATAACTTGAATTTATCTAATAAAATTGCTACCTTTATTGAAAAATTAAGGTCTTCCAACCTAGAATTCTTCCTAACCAAAAGTGTAGTTGAAAGCATGGTTGAACTTCTAACACGAACACAAAAAGTACATCAATATGGAAAGGGTAATCACGATGAAGGAACAACCTTAGAAAGGAAACGAAAAAAAAGAAGTGATGAAAATAAAGAATTTTATGAAAAAAAAACATATGTTTCATCCCCTTTAACCACCTTAAAATTCAGCATTCTCACTCAAACCCCTGATTACCTATATGTAAACTAGCAATACTAGCTAAAAGCTCTGCTAAAAAAACAAGATCCAAATGAGTAATGTTGCTTCCATTGTTATCATGATGGTTTAATTGAAGAATATGACAACTATATGTTAGCTTAAGTGCTTATGGTAATCCAAGAAAGGGAGCAAATTAATTTTTTTAAACCTAAGCAACTTAAAGCAACAAAAAGAAAATACATAAGCAAAAAATTATTTAAGCAAGTTAAGATTTATTCATAACATATAATTAAATGTGATACATAAACTAGAGATAATATGAAAAAAAAAAAAGATTACAAACTCGATTTATAGAAGTCCAGGTACCATATCATGTGTGCATCCTTTGCTCAAACAACTAACACAAAGTTTCTTCTATCTTCTTTAATTTCTCCTACAAAAGGATGATGAAGTGCTATTTCAATCAATATAAATATTTTTTTTTACAAAAAAACACTTTTTAAAGATCATCATAATTGGTATTCTCACATCTTTTATAAATTTTTTTAAAGAAACATAAAAAATATAAATATTTACTCATTCTGAACAGATAAGCAAACATGTAGAATGAGAGTTTTTAAAATATTAGCTCAAAAACAACAATTTCTCCTAAATATCTAGTAGATAAGCATTGTTTTATTACAAACTAAATCAATATTTCTTAATTCTTCCCAAACTCCAGCGAAATGGTCATTTTACATGTATTAATTTATTATAGACTAAATCAATATTAAATGCTCTAAACTAATCATATAACGATTGATTTATATTGTTCTACATGTATATTATTTTACTTTAAAATAAAGTAAATTCATGAAAAATATTATTTAAGAAATAATTATTTTAGGAAGTTACTTGTTTTATAAACAATTGACATGATAATGTGTGAATCACTTGAGTAATAAGAGAAGAAAGAAAAAAGAGGGAATTTTTGCCAAGTGCAAGCTGGAAACTGTGAGTGTATAGTACCATAGTTTTCATGGTGTCACTTGCTTTTCCATGTAGGATTATGACCAAGACGTAAAAATAAAGAGTAACAAAAACCCTACATTGCCTAGGCCTCTTTTTTAACCACGAGTCTTGTCATGGAAGATACAATAAAAAGTGATGTTTCTTAATCCACAACAAGCATACGAGATTGTCTCTTCTCATTCTTTAACTAGCCTCCTGATTGCTTCCTTTAATCTTTTTTTTTTATTTTTTTTATTTTACTTTTATTTTATTATGAAATAATAAGTTTAACTAATATTTGAACCATAAAATAATAAGTCAGTAAAGAAAAAATTACAAGATTCTAAATTGAAATATCTCAAAACAGAAAGAAACAATATGAAATTCGAATCTTAAACTATAATCATGAATAGGTGCATGAATAATCCAATAAGTTGTTCATAGAATTACAAACGATAGTTTACCATTAATCTATATAAAAAATGTGAGTGTATAGTATCATTGTTTTCATGGTGTTACTTGCTTTTCCATGTAGGGTTATGACCAAGACGTAAAAACAAAGAGTAACAAAAACCCTACATTGCCTAAGCCTCTTTTTTAACCACGAGTCTTGTCATGGAAGATACAATAAAAAGTGATGTTTATTAATCCACAACAAGCATACGAGATTGCCTCTTCTCCTTCTTTAGCTAGCTTCCTGATTGCTTCCTTTAATCTTCTTTTTTGATTTTTTTGATTTTACCTTTATTTTATTATGAAATAATAAGTTTAACTAATGTTTGAACTATAAAATAATAAGTCAGTAAAGAAAAAATTACAAGATTCTAAATTGAAATATCTCAAAACAGAAAGAAACAATATGAAATTTGAATCTTAAACTATAATCATGAACAGGTGCATGAATAATCCAATAAGTTGTTCATAGGATTACAAACGATAGTTTACCATTAATCTATATAAAAATTAAATAAGTACCTGAAAAAATATGTAGATTTGTTAACAATTTTTTTAATTTTATTTTTGCCAACTAGTTAGACTTACTATATACATGTGAATTATGTCTCTTATTTTTATGAATATGAAGAAATTATTTCATTAGTCTTCACTAGTAGTAGTGAAATACATAAAAGTTTTTATATTACGTAATTTCATAATAAACAAGTAAAGATTAAGCATAAGCAAACCATATAATGAGTGATACTTTTGGAAGTATAAAAAAAAGGTTACTAACATGTAAAAATAATAAGACTTATTCTTTTCTTTTGATATTTTGTTGTCCTACATTAATCATTAAGTAAACATCAATAATTTATCTAATTTAATATCGATTAAATAAATTCCTAAGCACTCTAAATTGATTTAGGTTTTTTATAAGGTACAAAAAGAAGATAATTAAAAATTTTTTATTTTTCAAATCAATCTTTATTTTGGTCTTGGAAAGTATATGTTTTTTCTTTACCAATATATTACTCTTCCTGCACATTCATCTTGAACCCGTAGTAAGGTAAAAGTAGTAGTTATGACGTACAAGTTTTGAAATTTAATTACTAGAAATAAAAGAGCTCACTATTACAACCTTTATAAATTTATTGAAAATAAAAGTAGAATCCAAGTGATCAAATAAGACTGATACTAGAAATAAAAGAGCTCACTACTACAACCTTTATAAATTTAGTGAAAATAAAAGTAGAACCTAAGTGATCAAATATGACTGATACTATAAATAAAAGAGCTCACTACTACAACCATTATAAATTTATTGAAAATAAAAGTAGAACATAAGTCATCAAATAGGATTAATACTTTTCCTTAACTTAGAACCTCAAATTAAAAACGGAAATATAAATGTAATAAGTACATTAAATTCATGTTTCAATTCCCATTTTATTTATAGTAATTTTTTAATTTTATTGTTTAATAAATTATATAAATCTTAAGAGCTTCTGTCTAACTGCAATTATATCTTTTTTTAAAAAAAATAACAATATAACACTAAGTTAAAGTAAAATATATTTATTTATACAATATGTTTTTTTTTTTCAATATTTCAAGTCTTTTTCAAATAAAATCACTTCTTTTTTATTATTTTATAATCACATAAATTTTTTGTACAGACATTAAGTTATTATGTCTCAAAAAAATATAATTAATCCTATATAGTTAGATAAAACTTTGATGAGTTCCATATAATCTACTTTAATTTTTTATTACTTTTAATCTATCAAATGACAAAATACTTTTTTATGTTTGACCTATTCAAACTTCCAAAAAAGTTCATGATAGAAGTAGCTCAAATATTAAAATGTGTTATGATTATTCATATTAAAATTGATAAAAGAAAATTAAAATTAACTATAAGTTGACTAACATTTGAAAACATTAGTGTATTCACTTCAATCTCATTCAATCTCTAATTAATCTCTACATTTAAATTTTATATTAATATGAACATACATAATTAGAAAATAATTTATTGTTTCTAGAGTTAGCATAACCCCAAGTTGAATCTTTTGATTGCAATGTAGGAGTTGAATTTTCACCATTGTAGGGTTAAAAATGGTGATAATGATATCTTTTTTAGGAGAAGTGAGAGTGATGACATAAACACAATTAATTATGCCTTTATTATGTATGTTAAAGTTAAATTTAATTATTTCCTGGTCCAAACTATGTAATACTCATGTCTGATTGTTTTTATTAGTCCATTTGGTTGTTTTCCCCTTGTATCTAAAAAAAAGTTAAATTTAATTAGTCAACACAATTGGTTTCTCAAATGGCGGAGGTTGTGACGCAATCCCGCTGAAAGCATAAATATTTTATGTTGGAATTATCGATGTTTAAAGAGAGCCACGAAAATGAGATCCTTTAAGCAAATGTTTCGTGCACATCTTTTCTTTCTAATTTTTTTTTTCTGAAACTAGAAAAATTAGGGAGGAAATGAAGAATATTAAGGACACTTTAAAGTACCATAATAGAGCTTATGTTTGACTTTGTGGTTATTATAAAAAATATAACAAGTGGTTTGTTTATTTTATGGAAGGAATATATCTCGGTTTGTATGCAATCTAGCTCGATTCATCACATTGATATATAGTGGAAAGCATAGTGACGAAGAAATAGAGATTCACAGAGATATATAGGTGGGCTGAGTCCCAAAGTAAACACAAAATGAATCTTGGCTTCATTGGGTTGGGTCCTCAAGAGAAGGAGGACTCTAATGAAATTTAATCCCAGGACGAGAAGCAATGTTGTAGAAGAAGAAATGATAGTTCTCTGAGTCTTTTTCAAAATGTTTTAGTTGCCTATGAGTTAATTAGTCCTGGATTTGGAGGTTAAAAATTCACATGGAGCAACCATCGGAAAGGGATTCAAGAGAGCTTAGACAAGTTCCTTGTATATTTCAATTAGTGCTATCATTTTCCTTTAACTATGTATAACAATTGCTACTTATTGGTTCAAATCACGCCCTAATTCTTTTTAACATTGTCCAAAATCACTTAGGAGTCTCCTATTGATTTAATTTATTTAGGTTTGAAACTTATTGGTTTTAAAAGAAATCCTGTATGGAAATCATTTATTCAATTTTGCATCATTTTATTCTTTTAGGCCCAGGAAATGTGGAGAGAAAATTGTTTCGTTTGGCTAATGCTTTATAAGATTAGAGTAAGATTGTCATGGTAATTTAAAATATAGAATCATAATGCTTTAGAACCATATTATTGATATCTATAACCACAGGGGTCATATGTTAGATTATGATGTAATTGATGAGAAAAGAAAATGAGTTAAAAATGTATAAACATGAATAATTTATATGGACTTAGAGATCAAGGGTTGTGTTGTTAGAATATAGTGATAAAAGCACTAGCTTTTTCCATGTACATGCATCAGAATGGAATAAAGATATAGTATCTCGCATAAATCACAGGTAGGAACATGGATGTTGAGCATAGTCAGATTGTATATATATTATATGATCATTTCTCTAATATATTTGAAGAAGAAGGCATGTTATGAATAGAGTAGATTGTGAAGTGTGTTGAGCCTTGAGTAACTCCAGAGATGAATAGGAGATTGCTAAAGACTTACATAAAAGCTGCTATCATTGTTGCTCAAATTAGATGCACCTCACAAAGGCATTGAGATTAAACAACATGTCTCTTACTTTTATAAAAAATTTAACATATTGTTAAAAATAATGTTGTACACTTTGCTATAGGTTTTTTAAATAATTAATCATCTTTTATATAAATTATACTTATATAACCTTCGTCCATAAAATTAAACACTTGAAATAGCCATATGATTTCTTAGGTCTATAAGTTTATATAATGTGATTATAAAACTTGTTACTAAGTGTACTAAAAGCATTTTTAAATGAGATTATCCATTCCTACCAATTTGCTTTTGTTTCAAGTTATCTTATTACTGATAATGCTTTTACAACCCTTAAACCATTTTATTTTTAAAAATAAATCATAGTTCAAGGCATAGTTTATTTTATCCTCAAACTTAATGCTAGTAAGGTATATCATAAAGTGATGTGGCCTTTCTTGGAAAACATGCTGATTAAATTGAGTCTTTATTTGAGATTTGTTTCATTAATCATGAAATGTGTTAAAATGGTTTCCTATTCTTTACTCATAAATAGGAACCGATCACATATGTTTCTAATAGGTGTCAAATTCACCAAAAATAAAATGTTATGTAACTAATAAAATACAATTGTACTAGTGGTAAGTATGGTTGAATCCTCAGGGAATTGAGAACCATTTTTTTTCCTTCACCAATGAATGAAAAGTAAACAAGGAGGTTATCTTATGATTCGAGATTAATAGAAAAATATAAAATACCTAACAAGAATGAAGTATAACATTAAAGAATTCTGAGAAGTAGTTTAGAGAATAAAACAGATATAAGATAAATTTTCAATTAAAGAATAGTTGATTTTCAGTTATGTAATTGATCATAGATGCAGTGATTAGTTTTACTAAAGTACAGCAAACCAATTTTAGCTGTCAAAAACATTCTGACAACCAATCTTTTTGTAATTCTAAATCAACCAAGAAACGTTCATTGATTGATTCTTGTTAATTGAATAGTCTTGAGAATGTTCTTAGGATTTAACTTGTCAATAGCTTTGAGACCTAGAAGAATCTAGTTTTGATCGTTGAACTCAACCGCGTGACTAATCGCCACTGGGTACCGATGTAGCTCAAACAATTACATATTTGAGCTGTTCGGATGGTTGTATGCTACTGTGTTGCACGTCTAATGGGTCATGTTTAAACAGTTAACAATAGCAATAATTTATATAAAGAGCAATAAACAAATATTAACCTTCAATTAAACCAAAATTAAATCAATTAGATCTCACAACACAAACTGGAGTTATACTAGATCTGTTAACTAGGGAAAGACAAATTATCAACCACTCATAGTGAGCTCAAAACAAAAATAAAGTTTCTGAATATTGAAGAGAAGAAGAAGAAGAATGCAAAAAAATTTCAGAAGTTGCAGAGTGCGGCGCCAAGAAAAAAAATAGATGACAATTCGACTTTGCAGCCCGCCTTTTATAACACAAAAAGGCTAGGGTTTTTTCTTTATTTGATTGAGATATTTTTTCAATGATTTCGACTCACTCTCAACTTTTCAAAATAATTGTTTCTTGATTTTTGATCTTTAAATCTTGGCTGAAATGAAATCCTTTTCAGATTCAAAAACTACGATTTTTCTTTAAGTTGGCTACTTTGCGTGACACAAGCCTTGGCCAAGGCTTATTTCAGTTATGTGCGGGGTTTGTGAGCCTATATGTTGTTTTACCTTTGTACGAGGCTTGCTTCTCTGGAAACGAAACATGTTGTTGTCTACTAGATCCAAGCCTTTCCTGAGGCTTATTCCTAGTCTAATGACTTATTTTTTCATGATGTTTTCAGCTATCAAATTGATAGCTGAAAATTGGGTATAAGGATGTCATTTTTACGCACTATTAGTTATACATTAGTAAAGGATATTTACCAAGGCGAACCCCTATCTCTTTAAAAGTTTATTTTATATGCAAAAAAAATTTTAGGTATGCTTCAGAGAATTGAGGATAATAGAAAGCTCGATGACATTAAAATATGTCAAACAACCGTAGTTATATCCCAATTTATTATTTATAAATGATAGTTTAATTTTTCAATGAACAACAAGTTGTGACATTTTAACCCCTAAAAATCTTCTTGAAGCATATGAGAAAGCCTTTGGACAATCAATTATTTCTATAAATCAGTCATCTCTTTTTTTAAAGATGTACAGTCTATTTACGAGATGAGTTAAGCAACAACCTTGAGACCAACCCAGTAGATTCATGTAGCAAGTATTTAGGTCTCCTAGTAGCGATAGAATGTTCAATCTTGCTGGTAAATAAGGTGACAAAGAAGATGCATTGAGTAAAAGATGAATAAACTTTAGAAGGTTGGAAAAAAGATCATGATTAACGTAGTAGCCTACGCTATCCCAGCATACTACATGAGTGTTTTTTTATTATATTAGTCAATTTGGCACTAAATAGAGAAAATAATATCACAATTATAGTGAACATAATGGCAAGAGGAAAATTCATTGGCTATCTTGGGTGAAATAATGGCTAATAAGGTGGATGGAGGATTGGGTTTTCAGGACTTCAAGAGTTTCAATATGGCTATGTTAGGTAAACAATATGATGCCTTCTTAATAATAACAACATTCTCTAATACAAATTACTGCATACCAGGTATTCATGATATGGTAATATTTTTCTAGCAAATGGTAGGTATAGACTAATTACTCTTGTAAAAGCATCTTAACATGACAAAACTTTATAAATAAGGTAGATTATAAGTTAGCAATTGGCTCAATATCCAGATATGGACTCATTTGATGTTCGCCAATGCAAGTAAGAGGTGGGTGTGGAGACTAAGATCCAATCAAGCTCAATATATTGGTTTCTAATTTACTACCACACTTAAGGTCAAAATAGATTGTTGATTTCATAATAAGCCTATCCCATCCTTTTGAAGTAGGCTATATTCTTAACATTCCTTTAAAAAGAAGTTTACCATATGATAAACTCATTTAGGATTGTTCAAGTGATGATGATTACTCGATTTAGTATCGAGCTTGGCAATCTCAATGTCACAGTAGGACAAATTCTAATTTTAAGACTCATAACATATATAACAAGAAAATTTGGTATACTCTGTCCTCTCCAGGGTAAAATATTTTATTTGGAGACTTTTTTGAGATATATTACTTGCGATAAGCATATTGAGTCAAAGAGTGATTCTGGCGGATACCCACTACCCTAGGTGTACTGACACAAATGAAACCATCGAACATTTATTCAAGGATTGTGTGTTTGCAAAGTGAACATGGCAAATATTTCATCTCTTAAGTAATGTCTTATTTCATACTCCTTTCATTCATGGCTCCAAGATGTGATATCTAAAAATCACTTGGATTGTTACCTTTAGTTTATGTTAATCCTTTAGGGAATTTGGTGGTATAAGAATTTATAAATTCATTAGAAATTTTTAACTAACTTGTTGATTGGTGGTAAAGTTGCACACTATATCTTTTGAAATTATCTTAGTACAGGCACAAATCTCAATGTTAGATGGAGTGGTAGCTAATCCTCAACCATGGTCTCCTCCTAATCATAGTGTTTTTAGAATTAATTATAATGTTTTTCTTAGAAGAGGGGAATGTACATACTTAGTGGTTATTTATAGAGATTATCATGTTAAAGTAGTTTTGCTGGGATGAAGCACATTCCAAACTCAAACAGGGTGGATATTGCAAAAATTTTAGCATTGTTATTTGTAAGTGGAATGGGGCTTCAAGAAGTAATGGTGGAAGGGAACTCAAATATTCTCCGAAGGAGTTTATAGTCGAGTTGGGTTTTATTTGTTGGTGACGATTTATATATTTACGTTCTTTATTTTTTCTATTTTTATTTTATGGATGATTAGAAATTATAATCATGTTGCTCACGAGCTTATTAGACAAGCTATGTGTAAAAAAACTCAATCGGGTGTAAATAGGATTTTAATGCTCTTTAATTTTCTGTCTTATTTATTGTGTTAAGGCATTGGAAATATTTATACATGTAGGAGAGCAAAAGAAAAAAGAGGGAAGGTGGTCTTTGGAATCTACTAAGACCACCAGTTGTCCACAACAATCTAACCAATTTTAAAACAGAAAAAATCCTGACCCTTTATTTTAGGATTTTGATCTGAGCGGTCCACCTGTCCATCTCCTTTCAATTTTTTTTCACTCTTGATTTTTTCACCTGCTCCTCAAGATGAAACCTGTTCACTTTCGACTCTTCAAGTTCCTCACCACTTTTCTAACACTTTGTGTTTTCTTGTTGCAAGTGTTTCATCTTGAATAGAAGTCGGTGATGTGCTGAGGTCCCTAAAGGTTTCGTGAGCATATCGGGTTGTTCTCTCGAGGTGACGTATTTTGTTTTGACGCAGCCCTTTTGTATTCATTAAGAACTATCTGGCAATCGATCTCGAGGTGCTTCGTTCGTTCGTGAAAGACCAAATTTGCTACAATGTGCTCGGCAGCTTTGTTGAACCATTTCTTTATTACGGGTAAGTGACATACTTTTTTACTCGTATGATG
>NW_019014653.1:1770493-1795661 GCF_000150535.2 Carica papaya | reverse complement strand
TAAACAATTTAGGTAATCTTTCCCGCTGAAGAGGTAGGTAGCCTAGATCTATTGACATTCGCCATTGTTCTGTGTTGAGTTTCTGATTGGCGAGTTTGTGTCAGTAGATTGAGAAGTAACTTCCAACATATTTCAAAACAGTTCACTGTAATTAAGAACAAATAAGAAGTAATAGGAGCGAGATTACCTGCTAGACTTTCCAAAGGTTGAGCACACAGGGCTATGTGCTGTGGTGGCTGGGTGTGCAAGGCATTGCTGTTGTGCAGAGAGCAGCAATGGCGGAAAGAAGGGCTGTCAGGTACAGACGTGCCAAGTGAGGGGTTGTGGCTGTGTTGTGAAGGTTGCTGGGTGCGTGGCAAAGGAACTTAACACGCAGCAACAAATGGAACTAGGCATGAAGCAGATGGAGTTGGGTTTGCAACTGGCTTGATAGAGACTGTATAGGTGCAGGTGCGCGATTCTGGTGACTAGCAGCTGAGCAGTTGCTTCTAGCCATGCGGTTTGGACACTAGGGCTAGCTAAAAAGTCTACCTTGTGGTAGAGATGGCCAGTCTTGTGGTCGCTGCCGATCGAAATGAGTTGGCCAGATATAAATGCTGGCATCCCTTAGGGTTTCTTATTTCGGCAATGATGGCCGAATAGGATTTATAAAAAAAGTTTAGTTTTTTTAAACTTAAAATTCTAATACCATGTGGAAGATGAGTTACGTATTTTTATTGAATGATATGACCATATATATATATATATATACAGAGGTTGTATAAACAATAAAAAGGAAACATGATTAATTAGATTAGAGAGGTATATTACTAATATACCATTTATCATACTATACAAATGCACTTCCCAACAATTCTTATCACAAGTAAGTTTCCATAAAGTGGAAGGGACGCCTCAAAATGATTGTACTTGGATGACAGAAGCTGACCTCAAGAGGCTCAACCTTGTCATGCATGCTACATTTTATGATTTTAACTCAATAAACCAATTCTTTCTCACACATGGAAAATTAATGTCACATAGGCATAGTAATTTACTATCTAAGAATTATCGTAATTAGATTATTTTAATATTTTTTTATAGTTTCAACATTTTCAAATTATTAGTTAATTGTTTGTTCTTTTATGTGTTCCATGAAAAATTGGAAACTAATTACTTGCAAGAGAATAAAGAATAAAAACTTTCACATTATTAATAGACAAAATCTAAACAATAATCAGTAACAATCGACTGTCAGCTTTTAGCACATTGACAGAGAAAACACCCATTGAAACTGAGCCCACATTAAGAAACTCATACTAAGTAGCACAGCAGATTCTCTTTTTGATTCAAAACATTTTCTACTGGCAATCTGTTGATATTTAATTCAGATATATAATAAACTAATGATATAAATATCTTGCAAAAGTCTGACCGAGCCACTTTTTGTACTTATTGCAAGAAAAACTCGATAAATTTTGGCATTTTGGATACTTCTTTAGCTTCTATTGCATAAGAAATTTGATGTCTTAATTGCTGCTTCGGATGCTTCCTTAGCTTTTTCCAAAGACCTCTAAGATGATAACTAAGATGCTAATAACCAACTATACAAATTGGTTTTACTTCTTCATGGTGCAAATCTTTCATGACTCGAGGGCAATCCAAATAAGAGCAACAAAAATCACCTAATTGTTAATGGCAATGTTATTTAAACAAGTATATTTTATGGTGTGTCATCTATTGATGTTTTATAATATTATGAAGATTATGTTGGATTTTTTCTAACATGTGAGCTTAATGTGGGTCTTGATATGCATATCAGTATATCAACTTAATAGGCTCATTTAAAAGTGATCAAATAATGCGCTAACTATCATGCGTGGAGCACAAAGAAATGTATGTTTCTTAATTTTGTTTATTTACTTAGTGGATAGATCATGATACCATAATTTACATCAATGTGTCTACGTAGGGTTGCCTCTATTGTCGTAAGCCAAGTGATGGCGTCAGATTCATTTATGTGAGCGATGGTAAACCAGTCGAGGTGGAAATAATTGTCAAATTTAGATTCTTGTTAAGAATTGGATTTTATTTGGATTCAGAAGAGATTTTTATTGTACTGTCACTTAGATGGAATGTGATTTCTGTTTCTACATTGGACAAATTTGGTTATTCATATTTATTTGGAAATGAAAATTTTAATATTTTTCTTAATTCAAATATGATTAGTTCTGATTCTTTATCAGCGTATGATAATCTTTATTTGTTTGATATAATTACTTCTTATAATAAATCCTTACATGTTAGTACAAGAGATATAAAGAGAAAATTAACCGAAGAGAATTTCATTTCATTATGGCACAAGAGATTATGTCACATTTTCCAAAGAAGAATTGAGAGATTTGTGTCAGATGGACTTGTAGATCCCCTTGATTTTACAGATTTTGACAGATGTGACAATTATATCAAGAGAAAACAGACAAATATTAAGAGATTAGGTATCGACAGGGTTATGAACGTATTAGAACTCATTCATATAGATATTTGTGAACCCTTCCTTACGATTTTTTGGGATGGTCAATAATATTTTATAACGTTCATAAATTATTATTCAAAATATAGCTACCTATATCTCATTCATGAGAAGTCTTAGTCTCTGGATGTGTTCAAGAGTTTTAAAGCAGAAGTTGAGAATCAACTTAACAAAAGAATTAAGGTTATTAGATCTGACTGTGGTAGTGAATACTATGGTAGATCTTACGGATTAGGTGAACAGTGTCCAAGGCCGTTTGCTCGATTCCTAGAAAAATGAGGTATGGTCCCACAGTACACGATGTCAGGTTTTTCTAGCATGAATGGTGTTGCTGAAAGGCAAAACAGAGCACTTAAGAATATGATGAGAAGTATGATTAGTCATTCTACTTTACCCGAATCACTCTGGAGAAAAGCATTAAAGACTGTAACATATTTACTCAATGGAGTTCTAACTAAAGCAATTACAAAGACCCATTATGAGCTTTGGATGGACAAGAAATCTAATTTGAGACATTTGTATATTTGGGAATATCAAACTGAAGCTAGGCCTTATAGGCCACATGAAAAGAAACTAGACTCCAGGATTGTTAGTTGTTATTTTGTTGGTTATTCGGAGTGATTCAGGGGTTACAAATTTTATGATCTCACTGCTAAGATAATTTTTGAGATGGAAAATGCTCAGTTCTTTGAGGATGTTGAATTTGTGGGGGGAGAAAGAGTTTGTAACCTTATTTTTGAAGAGGAATTGGTCAATATTCTTAATTCCTCAGTTGCTCTTGATAATGATTAGGATCAGGTTCTTATACCTAGCATTATTCAAGAAGTAACTCCAGATCAAGACAATGTCATAGTATCTTACGTTCTTGTTCAGTAAACTATTCTTGAAACACAAACTTCACACCTTCAATAACTTATATCATTAAGAAGATTCACTAAAAAGAGGAGAAGTGCAATTTCAGATGATTATATTGTATATCTTCAAGAACATGAGTTTGATATTGGCACGATTGAATATAATCCTATCAACTTCCATCAAACAATGGAAAGTTTTAACTCTCAAAAGTGGATTAATGCCATAAATAAAGAGATAAAGTCCATAGAGGACAATTATGTTTCCGATCTTGTCCCATTGCCTAAGGATACAAAACCTATTGGTTGCAAATGGATATTTAAGACCAATAGGGATCCGAAAAGTAATGTGGAGAGGTACAAGATTCGTCTTGTCGCTAAGGGCTTACACAGAAAGAAGACATCAATTATAAAGAGACTTTCTCTCTAGTTTCGTCAAAACACTCTTTCAAGACTATAATAGCTTTAGTGGTATATTTTGATCTTGAGTTACATCAGATGGATGTTAAAACAGTATTTTTCAATGGTGATATTAATGAGATGATTTATGTGGTGCAACCAGAAATCTTTGTATCCGAAGATGCACAGCAAATGGTTTGCAAACTAAAAAAATTCATCTATGAACTTAAACAGGTTTTCTGTCAATGATATCACAAATTTCATCAAGTGGTCATCTCATTTGGTTTTAAGATGAATTTAGTGGAAGATTGTGTATACCACTAGTTTAGTATGAGTAAGTATATTTTTCTGATTTTATATGTTGATAACATATTACTTATCAATAGTAATATAGACTTATTGTACGAAATCAAGAGATTTCTGACAAAAAAAATTAAGATAAAAGATGTTGGGGACATCTCTTTTGTATTAGGAATCTAGATACACTAGAATCGCTCTCGGGGTATTCTTGAATTATCACAAAATAGATATATTGAAAATGTTCTTAAAATGTTTAGCATGCAGGATTGTAAACCAGGTGACTCCCATGTGTCTAAAGGAGACAAGTTTACTCTAAATCAATGCCCCAATAATGATTTAGAGAATACAGAGATGCAAAAGATTCTTTACGCTATGTATGCACATGTTTGTACGTGTCCAGATATTTCATACATTTTTGGGATGTTATATAGATATTTAAGCAATCCAGATATGAATCATTGGGAAGCATTCAAATGTGTCATGTGGTATCTATAGAGAACAAAAGGTAATATACTCACATACAGGAGGTCAGATCAGTTGGAGATCATTGGTTATTCTGATTCTGATTTCGTTGGATGTTAAGACAGTACAAAATCTACATCGTGCTATATTTATTTGCTTGTTGGGGGAGTTATTTCTTAAAAGAGTGCTAAACAAATACTTGTAACCTCTTCTACTATGCCAGCAAAGTTTGTACCTTATTATGAGGCATCTAATCATTAAATATGACTGCGAAATTTTGTTACTAGGCTGCGTATTGTTGATGGCATTGAAAGACCATTAAAGTTATTTTGTGACAATAAATCTGTAATTATGTATTCCAACAACAACAGAAGCTCGACGAAATCAAAATATATAAATATCAAGTTCTTCGTTGTTAAAGAAAGAGTTTAGAGTAAGCAGATATTGAAAGAGTACATTGAAACAAAATCCATAATTGCGTATCCGCTCATTAAGGGATTATCACCTAAGATCTTTTATGAGCACAATGATCATATGGGTGTTATATTCCTATATGATGTGTAGTTTCAGTGGGAGTTTACCATAGTTGCATTTATTTTGTAAGACATGTTATAAATTTTTGTACTTTGGTTTTGGTTTATGTATATGGTTTCATTTCAGTTTTTTTATGCTTATGTTTATATATATTATTATCTCTAAATTTTCTTACAGTTGATCTCATTAAAATTAAGGCATGATCAGTTAAAACTAAGCATGCTTAGATCACATATCATGTAATTTTCATACTACACATCCATACTTGATCTATGTCATTCGGTTATACTGATATACGTGACCATTTATGGATTTAGTTACGTTAGCTGTAGCAAAATCCGCTTTGATCCTACGTCTTTATGATCGATGGACGAAATTATTTGATGATACATTCAAGTATTTATAGCACAATTTTGAGTACTCCTAAGTTATTTAACGCATAATTAAAGTTCACATAAAGTCTAAGTGAAAAATTATTAGATTTTTTCTAACATGTAGGCTTAATGTGGATCTTGATATGCGTATCAAGCTATCAATTTAATGAATTCGTTTAAAAGTGATCAAATATAATTAAACAATATTGAGTTTTAATGCATCGGATTTAATTATAGGCTTGTAATGTGCAGATATCATTTTTGTAATATTCTCATTTTATGATGGGCGAAATGAAAATGACAAATGTTTATTGATGTAAAAAACAGTTATGATCCCCGAATCACAAAATTGTCATTTTATTTTTTTGAAATTCTATCACCAGAAAAAACTAGTTTTAAAGCGCTGTGTTGATTCGAAAGATCCTACCAACAGACACGAACAAATCTTCTCCGATGGATCCAGCTATCTTTCCGCTTATATTTCACATTAATTCAGTACGATATTATATGTTTAATTTTTACAGATTTACGAATTTAAAAAGAATTTTTATTTCAACAAACTATAATAAATATGGAAATAATAGCACAAATGAATTATCTCATAACCGCCTTTTCTTCTTCTCTGGTGTTGCATGTATCTGAGCTTTGATCCCATAGGTTCTTAATTGAAAATTTTCAAAAGCCTCAGACACTGCTCCTACCTGTTTCCACATGTAAGAGAAATATAACGTAATTGGTCAAAATATGAGCATAGACGCATGATAAAGGGTACAAGGAATTAACAAACCAGTTCAGGTTTCTTGGAGTACACCCTCACTATCATATCTTGATAAAATGAAGGTAGTAAGTGACTAATATGCTCATCCGGTATTGGGAATTTCTCTTCATTCTCATAATCCTGAGCAGAAACCAAATCAGTAACAAGCTGTAGGGAGAAGGACATGAAAACTACTGAAAATGCATTAATGCAAACAAAAGAATTCCAGGATCTCCAATTGTGCTATTCTGAGTGTCTTCTGCCTCTTCGTCTGCTGGAGATCCATTTGAGAACGTTTATAAAAGCCATTTCCAGAAAATCTTCATGCTAGTATTGTCCATACAATAAAATTTTAACAGAAGTCTGAAGAATTCTACTACCCATCTCTTCATATGAAAGTCATTCTCAAATACATTAAAAAGTCGTCCTCTGAGTCTCTAGCAGGACTGCCATTTAGCTCATGGACAGCCCTTTGATTTGATGAAGGAAAAATGCTTGAACCATTAGGTTTTCATAAGTAACCCAAAAGCATCTACGCATTGTTTTAGAAAATAAATAGTTAAGTGTACTTATTGTGCAAAATAATAACTTTTGTATGTTGATAAAAGAAAATGTATAAAATTTGGGATTAAATAGGTAATAGAACATGTTGAAAGAATAAACATGTTGAGCCAATATGAAAGAAGTCAAGATCGAAGTGTTTTTCTTTCTGTTCTTTTTTACTTGTGCTCATAATAAGTGGATTTTCTTAAATACCTTTTCAATTTACCAAACCGGTAAATTGGGTCAGGGGATGTTAAAGCAGTTTATAGACAAACCCAAATCCCCAGAGAATTAATATTTAAAAACAAAACAGCAAATCCCTTCATGCTAAAAAGCACCAAATAAGACATTTAAGTGCACTACTTTATAATCAATAGCAATATCTATACAAGGATGAAACTGATCATGTCATAAGTCACTGCAACTATACGGTACAATTCAGACTGCAATTACAAAAGCCTCTTTTCTTAGTAACTGAAATTTAACCATTGACCATGAACATCAAGAATCAACCAGTGTTGTCAAGTATACAGCTAATGAAAGATGAAATCAGTTAAAAGTTTCTTTACCTTGAAAAAGTTGATGCTGGAAGAGAACACAACAGGCAAAGAATTGGAAGAAGAGAGGAAAAAAAAAGTGTCAGCATATAATCCCAAAAGAGCAGGAGAAAAAGGAATTGCCTGTTCAATGGTAACATGCTCTTCACATACCTTTCCAGTGGATTAAGCCTTCCACGAGTTAAATCGATCCTAACATTGCTGACAGCAATATCTTCTTCTTTTAAAAGGACTCCATTTTTCTGCTTAAAATGCTTCAAACAATATTAAAGAAGGCCTTGAACCACAAATATAACCAGAAATGTAAATACAAAGCAAAAGATTTGGAAGGACCTGAGAACAAACTATATCTTGTGCAGTAACATCTTTGAAATGTTCTATTTTGTCCTTGGGAACAGCATATTCATTACAAAACTGCCAGAGAGAAGGAAAGTAATCATTAAGCTTTACTTTTCACAATACACGATTGCAACATAACATTTAACAATGTGCAAGCATGAACCAAGAGAAGTAAATAGCAGTCATTTCATTCCATGTGATCATTACGTACTAAAAAAATGGAGGTGTCTAATCACAAGAGCTACACTACCTGGTACAAATTCCTTCTGCGGATGCGCAAGATCAATTCCTTTGCTTCCTTAAGTTGTTGGTCCACAACTGTTTCAATCGTTTTGAGTATTGTATCATCTAACTGCATTTTGCAAGAAACAAAGACAACATAAATTCTCTAACCACAAGAACTAAATAGTTTAGATTTTAAGATGTAGCAAAAACCTTCCAGTATTGAGATGGATCCTCAATGTAGGATGAGATCTCTAGGTAATCATTGGCTTTAAACAAGGCATCTGCTACCATAAGCTCTATTGCCTGCAATTGTAACACTATAGCATTAGAGACCCAGCAGCTCCAGAGACTACTAGAAGAGGTGGAAGAAAAAAATAAAAGTATTATCATACAGAAATAATCACATTATAAAGAAGAATCACTTCGATGTTCTATTTCATACCTTTACTTTTGGATGTGTATAAACTGTCCTATACAAATCAGCTCGAGTACAAAATAACTTGTAGACAGTAAGATCTAGTAAATTAACAAATAATAAGCAGGGGATACAAACAAGCAAATACAAATATAACAATTGAATTAGACATAAGATACGAACAGTCCTTAGCACGATAGCAAATTTCACCACCCAATACCCGCATTGTCTCCATTAATCTGCAAGTGATGCGGTGTGTATAAAGCTTGCTCACCATCAATAAAAGGAATCAATAGAAGAGAAGAGTAAAAAACCTCTGAAACTGAAAGTTGCATCCTAGGCCACAAGCTCGGCAATCACGGACAATGTAATCAAACCTGTATGTGGACAACATCTTGAAAATTACAATGTGTACGCCACAATTGTAGTAACAACATGATGCTGAAAAGAATGATAAAAATTTGAAAATTCACAAAAACCACTTACTTGTCCACATCAATTCCATTTCGACCATTTGCAACAATATCATACAAAAAGCACTTTCCCACCATTTCCTACAAATCAAAGGAAAGTAAACCCATGTCAACAAAAGTAATAAAAAAAATCAACAAACTGTTAGGAAGCATATATGCGCCGTCTTATAATGTTGTGGGAAATTATTTCAAGAGAAATTCATTTTAGTTGTTACGATCAAAGGTTTGTACTAATCAAAGGTAATAAGTGTTTGGAATATTATTTTTTATAAAATATTATTGAGATGCTTCAAAAAATATTCATTTGCGATAAAAACACATTCAAAAAACATTATGGGGAAACAATAATCTAAAAAAAAGTTTTATTTTTTCCAAAAGTTGAAATTTATCTATACATATTCTGTATTGATCTTTTGAAAATATTAGAGTATTAGAACTAAACTTACCAATGACTTCTATTTACTTCCCTCCAAAGAAAATTTTGTTACTTTGAGAAAGTAACCTACTTTTGAGAAACAGCTCAATTTGTTTTTTCCAATTGAAAAATTATTGAAAAGCAACTACAAAGTACATCAGCAAATACTAATTTTTCTAAAACCAATATTTTGTTTTGGAAAGCAACTAAGAAAGCACACCACAAAGAGCCATGCTATGCCTATGAGATAAAGAAACCCAGAAGAATCTTACTTTGGGTTGAGAAAATTCAGAACTAGCTAGTATCATTTCCTGCAAAAAAACCATTCAAATAAATAAATGGATACTAATTATGGAAATTAAAATAATGCATAGGCTTTTAGTTCCAACTGGAATCATATGCATTGATTTTTTCACCATGAAACAACTGAAAGAAAAAAACACAGGTTATAGCAAATTCATGGCAATGGAGAACTTGAAAAAATTCTGAAGGAAAATGGAAATTTCTAACACTATCAACCAGCAAGAAGATTTGGCTGATAAATAATCTAGGGCATATTACCTGGTTTTGGCTTCAAATTTAAGCAAAACTTTCTGAATGGGACAGATACTTTATAAAACTGCTATAAGGTCACTCTTGTGAACCCTTGAGATTATTTCAGAAAAATAGACACTTAAGAATATTGGATATCTATAATACAAATTTTAGGCATATGCAGTAATTCACTCAAACAAAATTTTGACTTCTCCACTATATTCTAACATCATTTTAGTAATATTCTATCTTAACTTTTTCTAAGAAAGTATTCTAAATGACTTGAGAATGCAAATATTTCCAGTGTTAACACGACAAAACCAGAGATAATATGCCAGAGAGAAGACAGAGAAGAAATGGAAGCAGAAGACTCGTAAGAAGATGAACTTACCTTTACTCTTTTAACCCATATCAGAGTCAATTTCAATATGGTGCTCGTCAACAATATTATCAACTATCTTTGCTGACATTTGCTCATGAGACCTGGAATATTAAATTGCCACAAAAAAATAATCAAAACTATTCACAGAGCAATTAGGTTGGAAAAGAATTTGTCAAATAGATCAACTGGGAAAAATTTAGTAATAATAATGTAAGCAAAGTCTTTCAAAAACTATACTTGCCAAGGAATAAAAAACCAAAAATATACTTCGTCCGTAATACCTTAACCATATGCCCTCTCAACCCGTTCCCAGACACAAAAATTAATACATTTAAAAAGGAAACATCCTGCAAAAATAATCATGTTCACAAGAAAAAATGATATTCAAGTAAAAATCTTAAGTTTCTGAACTAGACTCCATGTTCTCATGATCAGCAATCAGAAGAATGAAGAAATCAAGATATTCCATTGGGGCATCTGACACATACCATTTAGCACCATTGAGAACCTTAGGTAGAAACTCTCGTTCAAACAAGTGACTGAAAGGCCCATGGCCAACATCATGGAGAAGTCCTACATTTTGCGCATCAAAAAATTAGGAACCAGTTGACTAGACAAGAGAAAACAATGAGACATAAGTAATAGTCAAAATACCCTAAGAGTCCGTGTACTATTTGATTTTTTCTAACTAAGTCCCTATACTATTTTTTAGTCTATTTTAGTTTTATATTTTCAAATTTTATTTATTCAGCCTTCGGCATTAACAACCGTTTGAAGGCTGTTAATGGCTAGACACATGAATGATAACGTGTCATAATCATGAAACTTTAACAATGAAGTGACACATAATGGCCAGGTTTGAAGATTTGTGCTGAGGATTGAATCTGTAAAAATTTAAAAGTACAGGGCCAAAGTCGACCAAAAAAATAGTACAAGAGATAAGATTAAAAAAATCAAATAGTGTAGGAGCTTATAGTATGCTTCGAACTTTTTATAAATATTTAACTTTTAGAGTTAGCATTATTTTATATACATTTCTTATTCCAAACAATATATTTTAGATTATATCAATTTATTTAAAAAAAATAAAAGGTATCATATGTAATTAGTTAACTATATTTGCACCACGTAACTCATTAAGATGTACAAGAGAGAGAGAAAGAGAGGTAATTCATAACCTTATTTTTCGGTCATGTTCCATTTACAACTTCCCCAAAAGAAATACAAATAAAGAATAAGAGGAACAAAAAATTGCAATGTCTGACTTCCATTTAAAACTTCTAATTTGTTTAAAAGTTACGAGTTCAAATCTTATTAAATTGTAGAATTCAACATTATTTAAGCGTTTCAATCCATAATATTTGATTTCGTAGGGCATACGACTTAATTTATAGTGTGTTAATAAGACTACAGTGCTTCCAGCGAGATAAAATGTATTCAGGTAAAAAAAAATATTCTCTGACGAATAAACTTCTTTAACTAGGATAGCTCACAAACTAAAAGAGTGGACATAATTTTTAACTAAAAAATTCTCTTAATTTCTTATTCAATCCAAGGCATGTGCTAACCCCACAAAAATATGCTTCTTATTTCCCAATTATTTTTTTCTTCTTTGGGGGTATGCAATTTCAATTAACAAAAATGAAAAAGTAGAAAAAGAAAATATCAAAATGCCCTATGAGCCCCTGTATTATATGATTTCCTTTCATCTAAACCTATGTCCTATTTTTTGGTCTATTTTCGCCCTATAATTTCAAACTTTTAGCAATTTAACCCTCAACACTAATGTTCAATCCTACCACGTCATGCACCATATCATTGTTGACGTGTCATGATTTTGATGCATTATCAGCCATGTACCCAGCCGTTAATGGCAAATAAATGGTCGTTATTGTTAAGGGTTGAATTCATAAAAATTTGAAAGTATGGGAGTTTAGATAGAAAAAATTAATGGTACAAGGGCTCACAGAGTATTTTGGCCCATTAAAGGATACCTGCAAGTTTCACTGTTTGAATATCAAAGTGGTCAATACCGAGTTCAAGGCCCTACAAGGATTCAAGATATAAAGAAAATATTTAAAATTCTTTCAGCAGCACAAAAACACAGGACTAATCTATCAAATAGTTATATACCTGGTAAGTTTTAAGCTTTTGAACAGCTTCACCAGCAAGCTTGTATACTCCAAGAGAATGTTCAAACCTAGAATGCACAGCGCCGGGAAAAACCATGTTTGCCATTCCTGAAAGACATAATTATCTTTTTTCCTCAGAAGCAAATACTGAGCCAACGGAAATCAACTAACAATCAACACCAAAGCAATCACTTCTTTTTTATTTATACAAAAAGGAGTTTGCTAGAAAGAGAAAAGAGAAGAATGTTGGTCTTTTGGGGACTAGCAATCACAATATGGACTTGCTGTCACGTATGGACATGGCATCAGTAAATTGACAACCTAACCTACTGATATACCACGCATGCACTGCAAAGTCCCTCATGCCTACTTATAGCACAATATAGATGTGAGGCTCTGTGCTGTTTGTTTAATGGAAATAAAGTTTACACTGACCAATAGAAACCGCTTTTGGTCTAGAATAGAAGCTTAATCCTAAGGACTGGTACAATACCAATGAAGTTTACACTGACGAAGACCAATTGCTTTTGGTCTAGAATAGGAGCTCGATCCTAAGAAATGGTACATAGAGAGGTCGCAAGTTCGAGACCCCTGGATGTCATGAGGGAGATTGTTGGCCTTATGGGACCCAAAAATCATCCTACGGACTCTCTATTATGTATGGGCATGGCATTGATGCATGGACAGTCCATCATGCTAGTGTGTCATGTGTGCACCACAAGGCCCCTTATGCCAATGCGTAGTATGTTTTAGATGCGGGGACAGCAATTGCTATAGGTCTAGCAGTAGCAGTTTGGTTCAAAGAAAAAGTACATTATAGAGAATACCAATCTTTCTAACCAAAGACAAGGACAAAAAAATAGAAATACAGGGGCGGGGGAACTCAATACAAACTTGCAACTCAACCTCTTTGGAAAATAGCCAAAGATATATTCCAGTAAGGCACATGTGCCTTATCCCGAAGAGACATTAAGAAGGTCGTTCTATCGCATAGGAGGTCAAAAATAAAAAGCAAACAAACCTAAAGAGCAAATAATGGAACAGAAACATTGATGCCCAATGATATTCACCAAAAACCAAAAGAAAAAATATGCGCATAGAAATATTGGCTGGAAACTTAGGATGTATAGTTGTTTTCATAAAATATAACCATATAATTGTTTTGGCTTTTTCCTTGTATATACATAAAATAACAAAAAGCACTAGAATTTATTGTCAAAATGCTTTTGATAAGTAATGAAGCAAGGGGGAAACAGAGAGCAACCACACCCCCTTTATTTTTTTCCAACATGCTGTATAGCAAGATAATTTTTTGAGAAGTTCATAGCTGCATCCCTTTGAAATTTCTTCTCCAAAAAATTGAGCTAATCATTACGCTTATCTTATCATTTCTAATCCACCAACCTGGGTAATCTTTTACTTTTTATTTTAGTTAGCTAAATGCTTAAACTAGTGTAACCCACCATGTTAAGTGGTTTGAGATTTAATGAGCACGGTCCCTTTAAATTTTTACTTACGATGGTAGGAAACTTGTGCATGTGTGTAATATTTTGTGTGAATAAAATAAATAAGCAAGACATAAAGGATGCAAAAATTTGTGTGGTTCAGTCAAATAACATGATGAATCAAGATCCACTTTGAAAAAAAACTTCCAAACATAACCAATTTAGACAGAGATATACCAAACTTCATTCTTTCTCTTCTTGGATAGGAGAGCACAATATTTACTTGGTTGTTAAAGCCCCCAGTGCTTTTAGTTACTCACTCCCTTAAGGAAAAATCTTGTTTTTAGTCATTATGCTAGTAGAACTATCACAATCTTAGACCAGCTCTCTGCTGTCATCAGAGGGTTGAATAGAAGAGTGTGAGTGCCTGTGGCATGCTGATGAGAAAAATGTCCTCACTGGAAAAGAATCCATTTTGGGATTCTTTCTATACGTATGTTTCACTAAATTAAAGAGTATTCTTGTGAAAGAACCATCCCGTTGCTTATTTAACAGAAGAGAACAGTCAATTGAGATCAAAGAGAATAGGCACGCAACTTACCAAGTTGCTTAAGGTCCCGAAGCCTGAGATATTGGAACAGACCAAATTGTTAAATACAATGCTAGTAACGTGATAAACAAAACCTATAAAAACTATAATGGAGGAATAAAAGATCACAGAAAACACAGTCGTTATTGAAAGAACCTGCCTCTGAAACTGCTCGGTATCAACGAATTTCAAACAAAGCTGCAATCAATCACGACGAAAACACTGGTCAAATTCCATTACACCACTAGTAGATATATGAAAAATTTGATAAATGTGCTCGCGCATCAAAAACAGTAGTCAGCCACCAGTAGCTGAGCATACATGAGGCTTAACATCCTCATCTCAACACACAAACACACACGGAATCCTGTGCAAATACAAAGTAGGCACTAAATGAGCTTTAAAGATTACCATAATTGAAATCAATTTTGCTTAATCTTACAATCCTATTCTGCTTTGACACAGAAGATAAAAAGCACAATGCAATTTCAATCCATAGATCTCAAGCTCGAAAACAACATGAATCTTCAATAATCCATCGATATTAAAAAACCAGAAAAATCATAAAATAACGGAATAACATTTTAAGATAAATCTGAAAAATAAATAAATAAAATAGGCTAGAGAAAGTGAGATTTACGGGATCGAGGTAAATGTTGCCATGGACATTATCGTGAACGTGCTTCGAGAGTCTAATATCCTGTGATGAAATGGAACTGTAAACCGGAGAGAGGGAGAATTCCTCATTGCAGTAAGCTCCCATTTTGACTCTCACTTGCTGATATACTGAAAATTTTCTTTACTCCTTCTCCCACTGTATCTGGAAACTAACAATAGCTTGATAAAAGGATAACGGCAGAGAGTAGGTATTTGATTGTCTGAAGATTTAGAAATGATAATGTAAAGGAGTTTATGAATATGAGAAAGACACAGAGAGAGAGAGAGAGAGAGCGGTACTTGAAGCTTTTTGTTTCTGAAGGGAAGCAGAGATGGAGGAGAAGTGTGGTGCCGCCAACTGGGAGTCACGTTTTCGTGGAGCCGGAAGTCAAAATCCCCTGGTTAGGGGCCTGCCCATTGAGAGAGAGAGAGAGAGAGAGAGAGAGAGAGAGGCACCTTAACGGAAATTTTTTTGGTTATAAATTTCAAATTTTAGAAGGGGTAAATTTATCTCATTATACATTTTTATTTTATTTTTTTCAGGAGAAACATTTTTTAGTTATTTTTTAATTCTATTTATAATTCGAATTATATATTATAATTAAACTACAGTTTTAAATACCTAGCGTACAAAAGAATAATTTAAAATATGAATTATTAAATATAAATGAATTTTATATTTCTTTAAAATATATGTAAAGCATAAAAAATTTATTAAACGTAACAAAATTATGAATTCTCATAAAAGATTTGAATACATAAATATACGATAATAATGATCAAAATTATTTATATAAATATATATATATATATGTACATACATACATACAAAATATAAAATGATAAAATAAAATACTTAAAAGTTTTGATTTTGCATTTAACAAATCTCACACTTAAAAGTAAAACAATATATAACTGGGCGAAAGGAAATCTTTCCTGTATAAACAAATCTTAATAAATAATATTTAAATTGATCACGTTTTAAATGGTAATAATTATTAATTAACAAATATATTTAATTAATAGATTCCTACAATTCTTACCTTATAGATAGAATAAAAAAAAATATATAATGTAAATATAATTCCGTATGATAAATAATAGTAAAATTAATTATTTTTAAATATCATTTCCCATCACCAATTACTATAAATTAACTCCATTATACTTCCCACGTTCCTCTCCTCTTGGTTCATTATATTGAAAAAAATATAAGATTCAAATGTGAGAGGGAAAATCATATATTTGTCAAGAGAAATTATTGATAGCTTTAACTGATCAAATTATGTATTGATATTATTTTTTTTAACAATATTATGTATATTAGTACATTAATTTTAAAAATAATTAAAATCAACATTATATTTCTTGCACCTAATTCTAATATACTTTTAATAGCAAATTACCAAATTAGTCTCATATTACGATTTAGTTTTTTATATTTTTTTTTCGTTATAATTTAGTTCTCGAAAGTTTTTTTATTTGTTTCAAATGCTCAGTTTCTTCTATTTTCTAATTGAACAATGTAAAATGATATGTTTTATATTTGAATATTTTAAAAAATAATTCAAAAAAATAACTTGAACTAATTAATTGAAAACTAATAGATTAATAAATTAATAATAATCTTAGACCTATTTTTTCTATTGTTGATTTATTAATTTAGTTCATTAGTCAAATCATTTTCTTGAATTATTTTTATTTTTTTTTTAAATATCAAAACATGATTTAACCATGTTAATTTTTCTATTAGAAAATAAAAGAAAAATATGCATTTAAAATTAATAGAAAATGTTGTTAAAGTTACAACATTAATCAACACGTGATTTTTATTTGGCCAAAGTTTGTTATCTCTATTAGTTCTATTTGTTAAGATAAATACTATAACTTATTTTTACCTAATCAAGAGAGTCTTAGTGAAGAAGTTAAGGGGCGAAGTTAGTATGTTAGTTAAAAAATTAGTGCATCACTGGAGAAGTTACTGTATTTGTGGAGAAGTTAGTGGCAGATATTGAATATTTATATAAGTCAAACTCATTTGCATCAAATGACCTTATTAACCTCATTTCTTGTTTTGTAATATATCTTTTATTGAGTGCATTTCTTTATTCCTCTCTACAATATATATATATATATATATATAATTTTTGTTATGTTTCTCAACATTATGGTATCAAAGTTAGGTTAAGAGACTTCTATAATAATTTTTGTGAGAGTTTTTTATTGACAAGATGAACTATATTCAAGTTGTTGGCAAAATAAAAAAGTTAAACAATTCAAAACTACAAATTTTACTGTACATGTACGATGTCTTACATGGAAGGCTAAGATTTATGGGAGGTCATGTACATGAACAAAGTTTCACAACTGGAAGCAAAGGATGCAAATTGTAGTTGTGGAAATAAAAGATAAAAATGGATAAAGTAATGATACAATCAAAGACGACATGTTAGAGTACACTCGGGATGCCAAAACCCCTCAGAGAAGCTTGGAATACGTTAGTCAAGTTATTCCCAAAGAAAAATGACTCAATAATTAACTTCTCGAGAGTGAGTTACTATCAACAGCACGATACAATATGACAATCGTTCGACACTTCCACAAGGTGAAGTTGTTATGCGTAAAATTTTAGAGTTTGATCCACAAGCTCTAATTAGATGAATCATGATGAAGAAAATAATTATCCAAAGTTTGAGACCCGAATATCAACATCACTTGTTGAGTTTGAGAATTTGTTTGTTGGTCAAGAAGCCTTGGCTAAGAAATGGAGGAGTTTTAATAAAGGGTGAAGAAAAATGCTCTATGCCAAAAAAAAAAAACAAATAAAATTTTAAGAAATATGTCGTCGATAGATCTAAAATAAATAAAGATAAGACAAAACTTCATCAAAATGAAAGGAATGCTCTTGCAAGGGGAGCTTCGAAGTACCATGGCAAGAGAAAAAAATTTGAAGGGAAGTGCTATAATTGTGGGAAAGAGGTTTACAGGGTGAAAAACTTATTGGTCAAAGAAAAAGTCTGTAAAGAGTAACATCGCTACTTCCAAAAGTGAGGAGGAACAAGAAGTTGAGACATTCTTTGCTGTAAAAAGATGATGAGCTAACTCTTACAGTAACAACATGTAATCAAATTGATTATGAGAATGATTGGATTTGATGTGAGTTGTTTAAATCGTATGATTGGTAATAAAGAAAAACTACAAAATTTGTCAAAATATAAGGAAAGTCATGTGGTGGCAACAACAAATAACTTAAAATTATCAATAACTTATATAAATAGTATGGTAGTTTATTCCCAATATAATGCTACAAATATATCTTTTCGAAATAGTGATAATTACATTTAACGAACTGATATAAATATATATATTTTTTTTAAAATATAATGACCAAAATAATTTAAAAAAAAAAAAATTAGTACAAGGATCAACTGGAATATGTAAAAATAATATAAGAATCAATTAGTATTGAACCTAATATAAATAAATATATATATTTTAAAAAATTATTATTAGTCATGACTGGAACCGAAACGGAACATACAGTACTCTTTGGTCCATTTCGTCCTGGAATGAGGACCGGTCTGAACATAATCCAATCCGCTCTGATTTAAATTGCACATATCGTTTCAACTTTAACCCTTTAACATAAAACTGCCTGAACAACAAATAAAACATGCAACAGTTAACCGAACTAAATCCCATAATCTCTTCCTCACTATTATCCTTTATCCAAGAATTTTCTGTACTTGCGGTCTTCTTTTGTCGATCATTATATTCTGCCTTAAATAATCAAAATGGTAAACAGAACTTTCTTTTAATGCTTTGTTAACGAGCCTTTTAAGACTAGGAGTAACCGGCTATGATCTGCTGTGATCCAACTTCTCAGCTCCTGTACAACTTTCTCTCATGCATCAGCAACAGCCAATCAAAACCCTCACTCTGGATAACATATATAAACGAGGGGCCAGCATTTACGCCAAAACCAACATATCAACAACTATGGTGACCCTGATCCAAACCCTAACCTCCTGCAAGAATATCTCCCCTTCTCTAATTCATTTCCACCAAATCACTGCTGCTACCTCCACACCAACCACCAGAGCAAAATGGCACCTCCCCGTCAGAGCTTACATGGAGAATTCAAACTCCATCTCCGGTTTCGCCAACAAGGTGATCGGCTCGCTGCCTGTAATCGGACTTGTCGCCAGAATACTCAACGATGAAGGCGGCGTAGGTAGCGATATTGTTGATTTTGCAGAGTTTCGGAGAAGGGTGGGAAAGAAGTGCAGCATCAATGACTCAAGAGCTTTCTATGATTTCCAAGACAGAAGAGGCAAGGTATAGTAGCTATTGTTTTGCTTCACTTAATTAAGCATACCTTTTTTCTTTTGACATTATTGAGTAATCACACAAGTTGAATACATGTTTAGCGATTAGAATTTTGATCTTATACCACCTGAGGAGGTGGCTCAATGGTAGAGTATTTTGGATTTAAATACCTTGCGAGTCTGAGGTGCTCTAATTTAGGATCCAAGTTCTTAGATCGAGTCATAGAATGTTTCATTTATTGCTAAGTTCGTTTATGCTACTTTGTTGGGTTTAAGTGTTGATGATGATATTCGCCAAAATTTTTTATGATTATGTGTTTTAACGGATGTAATTCAGTATTATTTAAATATGAGGATTTATATTAGCTTATATGCTTGTCATGTAACTCTTCTTCATAGCATATAATTTTTGGTAAGAATCAAACATGCAATCAGAGTCAATTTTGCATCATAGTTTAGTCATGCATAATATCGGGTTGGTGATTCGTTCCTGCCTACCTATTTATGAATGTGTTTCGCTTATATGAGAAGAGTGTGTCAAAGAAGAATATAATCTCATATTGACCAAGTACTAAGATCTATACTAGTTTATATGCTCATCATGCGCTCTTCTTGACACTATATTGTTTTGGGTAAGAACTTAAGAATATGATTCCGTCAAAATCTTGATTTATTTTTCGTGGGTGTTCTTTCTTTTCTTTGTTGTTCTTAATTGGAACGAGTTGTTGTGTGTTGATTACTGGGTAGGCAGGGGATCCTCTATACGTTTTACTGTGCTGTTGGGTTTCTGCTGTTGGTGCTGGCCTTTTAAAATCAGAAGAGATCCTAGAAGGAGTAGCGAGGCTTCGAATTTCAAATGACATTGAATTTGAAGAGCAGAATTTTATCGCTTTGATGAATGAGGCAAGAGAGGTAATTTTTCGCTTCAGTTACCTAGTTTGGTTGCTTCTATTTCAACACATAGTTCTCTGACATGTCAAAAGTATCTGAGTTAAATTATTATGATTCTGTAATACTGAATGAAGAAAAAGATTATTGTGTATGGTTCAGAGAAGAGCAAACTGAAGACTGCTGCTCCAGTAATCCCCATGGAGATTCGAGTTGAGAAGGCAGTTGAAGCAATTTATGTTTGTTGTTTTGACAAGGGAAGTTATAGAAGATGAAGATGAGAGACTATTAAATATGATGCTCAGTGCTGTTTTCCCGACAATCAAGCACTTGGAAATTCAAAGAATCGTGAAAGACAAGGCGAGGAGGGTAGCCGAAGGCAATGATGATGTTGTGGAGCCAAAGCCTCTATCAAAAGAAGCAATTCAATTGCAAATGAAGGATCTTCAATTCCTTAAACAGAATACAGACACTTAAATGATATCCTCCTTGTTACTCCAAATCCCAAGTTTACTTGATTAACAATTCAAAAGTAATACTAATACAATCAATCTTTCTGTTTAGTATCTTTCCTTATCGGAAACCCAAGTCAAGAACACAACAATTCTTTTTCTTTAAAAGAACACAATATAGTTTATAAAGTATTATAAACAATACCTCCTACTATTCATTTTATTGAACAAAAGATGACAAAAATTCGATATACCCAGCAAAAAACAGTCAATTATTGAAACTCATCCATTTACAGACTTAAAATTTTAAAACTGACACACACACACACACACATGAAGATGATACTACTGTTGTGACTTCAGTCATTACAACTTTATTGTTATTATTATTATTTTTTTTTAAACTTGGAAATGGAACTTAAAGACCTGGACAAAGTTTTACCAAGACTCTGCAGGCTTTGGAAGCACAAAATCACCGATACTGACTTGCTAGTTGACCATCTTTAACAATATAGTTTTCTGCAGGGAAGTCTTCTCCTTTGAAGTACCTGTCAAGCATATCCTTAACTCCAGCAGCATACCGCAACTGTGCAATATCAATATATGATTGTGAGGAGTTGGATGATTTGAAATAAAGAAAAGTAATAAATCTTACTTGATGACTCGAATTACCTGTGCGTCAATGGTAGTACCAGAAATATGAGGAGTCATAGCCTGGTTTGGCATGTAACGCCATGGATGATCTTTTGGCGCTGGTTGTGGGTTCCAAACATCCCCACTGTAACCTGAATGAAAGAAACTGATATGAGAGATTGCTTCCAGATAATGTGTAAATAACACATTTTTACAAAAACTCACCAACCCTTTTCCGACAAAAATTAATTCTCAGCAAGGGGAAAGTGACACAAAGGCATTTGTTCTAAGAGATTAAGGCGGAAAAAACTTCTGAACTAACTCCACATGCCATTTGCAAGGAATCTTAAAGAACTATCTAAGTATGTAAACCTGCAGCACCATATATAGGATTCCCCATCTACAAATACCAACTTTCAACTAGTTCTTACCTCCAATTTGTCCGCTATTGCAAGCATCGACAACTGCTTGTGTATCCATAATTGCTCCTCGGGCATTGTTGACAATACGGACTCCTTTCTTCATCTTTGCAATTCTTTCTTTGTTAAACATCCCCCTGATTCACAACATCAAAATTTGATGAGTTTCCTTGATAAAAATCCAAAGGATTATGACTATGTTTAACAGCAGGAAGTCCCAATTTCTAACGCTCACATATTTGACTTTGGGTCGGAGGCCATAAAAAATTAAAAATCAGATATTCATGGCGCATGGAAAACTAGACATAAGGTTGTATATGATACCTTGTCTTCTCTGTAAGAGGAGTATTGACAACTATGACATCGCATTTGGGAAGCATTTTATCGAGATCCTCCTCAAACTTTGCCCCTATCTGACTCTCCAGTTCCGGATCCATCTTGACCCGATCATGATAGAGAAGATTGCAATTGAAAGGTTTCAATCTTTGGAGTAAAAGTCTGCCAATTCTCCCTGCACCAACAGTTCCCACAGTCTTCCCCTCAAGATCATAAGATCTGCAAGCAATAGCAGCAACATTCCATTCTCCATTAACTACTTGCTGGTATCCAGGCACAAAGTTCCTCATAAGAATGAGTACTCTCATGACTTCGTCTTCCGCAACTGAAACCACATTACTTCCGGTGACTTCTGCAACAGTTAGCCCAGCAGCTGCTGCTGCCTTCAGGTCAATGTGATCTGACCCTATTCCAGCTGTAAGAAGCAGTTGCAAATTTTTGGCCTTCTTGATCCTTTCTGCTGTCACATAGGCTGGATGGAAGGGTGTCGATATGAGCACATGAAGATCAGGAATGTGCTTCTCAAGTTCTGAGTAAGGACAAGAGGACAATAGGAAAAAAGTAAATTTAGATGATAATTTTATCACTTCAACCAATTAGGCTCAACTAATGTATTAACTACTAACACATTAGATAATCAAGTGCATATAGCTGAGCAGAGATTCCAATCCACCACTGAAATTCAGATACAAAATGTTCTCTTTCTGATGATAGCATAGTCCATAAAACCAAACCAACTGTTGACAGTAAGCCACAATCTTTTTAAAGTTTTAGATCAGCAGGTGCATTCAACATTTCTAGACCCTTGAACGGAATGGCCAAACACTCTATGGAATATAATCACATAATATATATGGAAGTATCAATGTAGAGGCTTAATAACGTTCCTAAGCTGAAAAGGCATGTACATAAACATCGTGAAAGGGCTATAGTCTACATATATAGTTACCACAATTGGGTCCTTCTTTGTCATCCGTAACAATATACTGATGGCCTTGTGATTCCAGCCAGTTGCGTATGCCCAATGCATTCTCCACACAGCCTACGAAATTGGGATTTTCTGTAGCATATTCGTTGGCCTTGTAAAACACCCCAACAATCTTTTTGCTCCCTGGAGACGCCTGCTTGTAGCCGCACAGATAGACATTAATACATCAACCACATCAAGAAGATGGAAAATTAAAAAAAAAAAAAAAAAGAGTATAAAATCTCTATAAGCCTTCTTTCATTGTCAAGATCTTAACTAGCGGATGATGTTTTCTCTGTCTTCTCATAATTTTGACAGAGAATTCGTATCTCGAGAATAAATTGATAATTAATTATTTAATAAGTGAATCAAAGACCAGAAATAAACAAATCGACTCCTCGCTTTGCGATCGGCACAGTCACACCACTGCAAGACCTAACATGCACGGTAACCACAATAAACCATGATCGTCAACCAAAATCTGCATGCAAGACTAAATTGAGACAGTTCAATTGTTAGGAAAAATAAAAAATAAATAACCAATTCCAAAATCCCCTGCCGGAAAATTTATGGAAACTAGATGATCATCAACATCAGATGCTTCTCATTTTCTTCTTATTTTACAAATTGATAATTGATAATTGAGAATTAGAAACAGGCTTACATGGAGGTTACGGGCGAAATTCGTTGATAAACCTGAAAAGGAAGTCTGAGAAGAAGCAAAAGCTTTAATTGCAGAAGTAGCAGCACGCTTCATTGCCATCTGTGGGAGGAAGTTCGGTATGAATGAAATGAAGCTCAATAATTCTCGGTAGGAAGTGAGATTTATAAAGACGATTCGTGGGGTGGGTAGTGAAAAGCTAACACTGTTGTGAGTGACGTGTCAAAATTGGATACATTTTTTTATTATTAAGATTTATTTTTTAAAACAGAATTAATGGCATGAGTAATTCATCAATTCTCAAGTATTTCCAAGTTTATTAATATTATTTAAATTTATAGTCAATATAATCTTATAAAATTTTAATTAAAATAAATAAAATTCTATTAAAACATTGGAATGCAAATAATATTGCGAGGCAGCTGGTCAATTTTGAATCGTTTTTTTTTGTTTTTTATAATCAATCCAAATCAAAATTTGATATCTGGTTACGTACAAATGTGTTTTATTTTATATTTTTTTATTTCTTATCGTTTTAGTTTCTTCAATTTTCATATTATATTATATTAAGTTATTACATTCATTTCTATTTTTCAATTCTATTTCGTTGCATGTTATTTTTTTTTTCTATTCTATTTTATTTCTATCAAAATCATGTCTTGTTAGTTTTATTTTATATTTATTAATTTTATTTAATTACTTCCTTTTTCATTATTTTTTTATTTTATTACATGATATCAAATTTTTAATTTAGTATAAAACAACCCTTAAAAAGATAAGTATAAATCTTATATTAAAATTGTCTATATGCATGAAAAAATATTAACATCCATAAAAATTGCTACTAACAAAATTGAAATTATACAAATTACATCACAACCAGATAAAAAAAAAAAAATCATAGATTATGTTAAACTAATAGATGACATGAAACAATATGATAAGTTAATTGGTACAACAAGTGTTGTGTTGAATGACATTCACATTGATATTAAATGGTACAATCATTTTGATCATTGAAGTATTTTTATACGAAGAGTTTAAGTTTTTTTTTTTTGAAAAAAAAAATATATTCATTGCATACATTTTAGCACTTGACATTGATATTTTGGCACTACAAGAAATAGGAAAAATATTTGTGCTTATTTGGGCTTTTAGCTACGATTTATGTTGTTAAAAGCTTATTTGCTATAAACTTTTTTAAACCGCGAGTTTGCACAAAAAAATAATGACATTGACAACATGTATTTATGAATTGTAATGATGATTTTATTTTGCCACAAAGTTACTTATATTTTATCTATTTTAACTTAAAATATAGTATTAACTACTTAAATAGATGCTTTGCTTTTATATTCAAGGATAAAATATATACTTATTTCAGTATTTGTAATAACAATTAACAACTGGTGCTAAAAGTACAATACGGTCTATTTAATTTAATTTTTATTTTTATCTATTTTTAAAGTAAAATATTATATTAAATATCCAAATAGACATTTTGCCTCTAAATTTAAAGATAAAACTGTATTCATTTTTTTAAAAAATTACAATATTGTAATGTAATTTCATAAAATTTGATTATATCA
>NW_019014653.1:1712821-1737010 GCF_000150535.2 Carica papaya | reverse complement strand
ATATAATATATTTGTCTTAGTTACAAAAACAATAAGCTAGAAGATAAGAAGCCAATTGACACATATTTTGTTGAAAATATTTTAATTAAAGCCTAGTGCATGCTTTTGGGTGTATGTTACGTACATAAAAAGAAAAAGAAAAAGAAGGTACCGCCTTACTAGTGTTATTATACCCCTCATTTTTATTTCCATTCAATTTCTAGGTTTTAGCTCATACTCATTTTCCCTTTTCCCTTTTCTTTCTTATTCCATAGCGTCTACAACCTCTTTTTGTCTTCTTCTTTTCCCCAACTGTTTTACAGATGAAGCAGTGCAAAATTCCTTCAATGACATTTGAGACTAATTATTATATATATTTACAAGCAGTTTTAAGTAATTACACTTATTCCTAACATTTTAAGTCATTAATTTTTTTTAAAAAAAAAAAATTTACTTAAATATCTATTCAGTTCACTTAACATTAGTAATATAAATATATATATACATTTATTATTATTATTTTTTTATATAATTTAACACTTTTATTTACAATTTATTACAAACAAGTAATTATTTATTTCGTAGATAAATTATATATGTGATTAAAGCAATTTAAACACCAAAACCACACGCGATTGCGCATCTCTTTTGTCAACCCGAACCACCCTCTTTATTTGCTCTGCTCGGTGTTCAACTTGGTGCCGTACTGATAGCTTGGTACTGGAGTTCGGAGTTATGGAGTCACCCCCGAGTTTAACCCTGACACAGCGGGAGCAATTACTGGTTTCGGAACGGATTTTCAAAATCTACAATGCCTTTTCCAGTTTACCTCCTACCTCCCAGAATTTCATGTTAAAGCTCGAACTATATTGATTCTGCTTTTCATTTCTAATCAAAAGAAGCATAGAAATTGTAGTTTACTTTTAACGTTTTCGCGTTATTGTGTACTGATTGCAGATATGTTGATTTGTTTGTTTTCTTTTGTTCCTTTTTGGATATAGGTTGGAGCTTCAGTTTGAAAACCATATGGAGTACCTAGTTAAAGGCTTAAAGCAGCTTCCTCCATCTTTTTCGGTGTTGGATGCTAAGTATGTATTCATACAATCTTTTTCGCACCTGTATTTATTATTTATTTGCAATCTCTGAAAACAGTGTGTTTTGTGCTGGTTTTTCTGCTGGATTTAATTAAGCATATTTTTTAGCCAATTCATTCTGTATATAGGAGTTACAACTAACTGAACCAGTTTTTTAGTTTCTCTTCCCATATATCGGATTTCTGCCCAGAGAGCTTTGAGGAATATGTAAGTTTAAACATATTTTTGAGGTTCATGCTATTAAGTGGTGCTTATAAACGTTGTGGTTGTGACTTCACAAAATTTGCGTCTCAATTGATATGGGATCTTCTTTTTTTGGGGAAGCCTGTTGATGTGGAAACTGATATTAGATTCTGTGGCCCGCTTTTTTCAGTTTGTATTAATTGTGCCAATTTTTAATAAGCTATTTGCAGTTGATAATGTAAAATAAACTCGTGCTTGTACTATCTGGAAATTTATGTTTTCGATTGTCAAAGTTCCTAACTAATGGCTCAGAAAGATGGTCGTGTGAGCATGAATGACAGTTAAGAGTGAAATAAGTTAAGTTTGTAAGCTTTGGGGAAAAAGGGAAGTTTGTTTTTGTTTTTCTTACTATACATATAGACTAGATATATCAAAAGGCCTAATAAAAGCACGCATCGATGGGATTTATTAGTGGCACGCATTGGAGGTTCTCATTAATTTGCCTCTATTTTCCATTGTTGTTTTATGCAGTCGACCTTGGCTTTGCTACTGGATCCTTCATTCGATTGCTTTGTTGTGGGAGTCTATTGATGAAGATTTGGAACATAATGCCATTGACTTTCTGAATCGCTGTCAGGTATTAGTTTTTTGTCTTCATTATTTTGGCTATATTTAGAACAAATGAAGACTTCATTTGTGAAACTTAGTAGGAAATCTAGTCCTAGTATGAGTAGAAGGTGATGAAAGTTCTCTGCAAAACAGTGAAAATCGACCTCGCAGAGAATTTCAAATGAATTGAAAATTCAAATTCTATCAAACTTGAGACAATTTGGAATGCTTTCTTTTAGTTCTATTGGAATTTCCAAAGAGGTCCACTTTTTCATCTTCAGATAGACTTCTCATTGTGTGAATTTTCAAATGAATTCCATAGAAAATACATATTTTCCTGAAGGCGGCTTTTATTTTGCATTGACTATTGGTGGAGATAACTCCTCCTTTGGAATTGACCAATGAATCGCATGGTTAAATGTGGTATTTGCTGATTTCTTGCATTATATATGTTTCCTTCATTTGATGTGCATGATGCTCATCTTCTTGTCGTAAAGGAAATCGAGTGTGCACACAACACGTCTTTTTGATGGGTATTCGTAAAGGAAATAAGTCAGTTGTTTTCTTTGCTGGCAGGATCCAAATGGTGGGTATTGTGGTGGACCTGGACAGGTGAGTTGATGTTTTCTTCTTTTGGTGAGATGCTTGGTATTGACTGTTTCATGGATGTACAAGAATAGTTGAGATAAACCAAATATCTACATTTTGTTCATATTTAAACTGGAAACATTCTCTTTTCCTCAAAAGAAAAAAATTAATCCTAAGTTTGATTCAAATCTATTTTAGTTAATTGATACGTTATAGTTTATATATTTAATGCGAAATTGAATCAACTGTACTCATATTTAATTTCAACCATATGTTTGTGTATCAACATGTAAAGAAAGAAATTATAAAAACATGTAATTTGACTTGGGCATGAGATTTATTTGGTAGTAGAATATATTTTTTTCATTCAAACTTTTGTCCTATTTCTATTTTATTCTTATTCCTACTTCAATGAAATTGGAATTTGTATGAAACTCAATTTATTAAGACTTGTTTTTATACTTTGGGCGTCCTTGACATTTTAGTCTTCTAAGTATAAAACATTAGATGAGAGAACCGTGTTACCTACCTTCTGTTAGCTGACAGAATAAACTGTTAGCATATGTTCTTGAATTTGAACTAGTATGTGCTTCCCGAAGAGAATGGACAGAGTTGGCAGTTCTTGTGGAATTGAGCTTAATCTTTCTTGTTGCATGTGGGAGATTCTTGTCTCATGTGACAGTTTCAATAAGGGAAACTTATGTGGTCTGCTGATTTAAATGGTTGTCTGGTGTATTATTTTCTTTGAGAGGGCACTTGGCAGCCTTTTGGTTGATTGAATGTGCATAACTTGTGTTGTATCCAAGAACTTAGGGTTCTTTTCCTCATTAAATATCTGATTATTTGCTTTTCTTGTAAAAAATTGTAATCAGCTGTTTTTTTTTCCTCAGATGCCTCATCTTGCAACAACTTATGCTGCAGTAAATGCTCTTGTTACTTTAGGGGGTGACAGAGCTTTGTCATCAATTAATAGGTGCAACTTATAGTTTGTTGAATGGTTCACATAGAGTGCTATAACACTGGTATGGTTTTAAGTCTTCTCTGGAAGTGATTTGACACAAAACATGAAATTCTTTTTCAGAAGCAAAATGTATAATTTTTTACGGCGAATGAAGAATGCTAGTGGGGCCTTCAGGTTGTCTCTTCTTCTTATACTCTAAATTGAAAATTCGCTTAGATGCTGTGAATTTTACTCTATGTAAGCAGAAGTATGAGCTTGTGTTGAATTTTGGCTGCATACTCTTAACCTATGCTTTAGTGATCACCCTATTTCTGATTTATGTGAGTTAGGGGACCTAATAGATTCTTTGACTGGTCCATAGATTTCTATCCATTTTCTTGTGCATGGATGGCGTTCCTGTAATGCAATGTGGTTAATCCTATACTATGATCTACTTTTTCTGCTTTTATTTTTCTTTGAATTTTTGAAAAGCTTGTATTACTTGATGCTATAACAATTTAAGAATACAAGGCTGTCCTTGTAATGCTTCACTATAAGTATTATCTGAATCTAGTTTGTTAGACAGTGCTCATAGTCCGCAAGTGGTGCTACTGATACTTCTTTATCTTTCTTTCACAAACCAGTGTTTAGAGCATAATTTGAAGCACTGTTTATTGAAGATTTTTTGACACCACTGATTATTGTCTCTCAGGATGCATGACGCTGGTGAAATTGACGTTCGAGCATGTTACACTGCCATTTCTGTTTGTTCTCTCTCTCTCTCTCTCTCTCTCTCTCTCTCTTGTGTGCTTGTGTGTACACCTTCACTCGGACACGGATGTTTGCATACCCACAAGCACATTCTTGCATGCAACCTCTTATTTAACATAGCCTCTTTTTGATTTATGGTCATTGTAAATATATGGTGAATGGATGGCCTTTTGCCTGCAATCTCTTATTTAACATGTCCTTTGGCATGCAATCTCTTACTTAACTTAGCCACTAGTCGATTGATGGTCATTATAAATGCATGGGTGGATGGATGGTTGATGAAGAACTTCTATCTTATGGCTATATTTTCTTTAACACCGTCCATTGATATCCTGTAAAACAAAGTGCAAATATATATAACTCGGGCCTTTGCTCCATGGCTTTGAGCCCAAAATTTTTTTTCTTTATCTTAAGCCCCCTGCAAAGTCCCAGCATTTTTCTTCAAGTTAGTCATACATCAAAGGTGCATTCATTTTGTTGTGACTGGTTGTTTGCTGGCACGAAAATTGTCTTGTAACATTATGGCTTATTTTGTTTAATCCTTATCCTATTTTTTGTTTAATTACTAAAATATTATTTATATATACTGGATTATAGTTTTCATTTCTAGGCCAATTCTGTTCTCATTTCAAATTTTTGGGGATGAATTTATGATCTTTACTGATTTCTACATGTCTAGGTAGGAATTAGAAATTCACGTTGAACTGAATATAAAAACTAGAATATTATTTTCATTTGAACCTAATGTACTTATAACTGTTTCTATTTTGTTGAACTAGCTGTTTAAACCAAATGTAGCTTGAAGGTACTATTATAAGGCAAACATCATGCCTGACGGGTCATTCGGTGTAACTTTGATCCATCCTTGTGATCCCTTGCCAAAAAACTATTAAAAACTACCAAGAGCATCTAATACTTGTGAAGTATTTCACACATTTAGCTCTTTTTGTTTTAAAGTGTTTCCCAGTTTTTGTAATGACTTGAACTGTTTCTGTCCTACCCAGGTTGCAAGCATCCTAAATATTTTGGATGATGAACTTGTTAAAAATGTCGGAAATTACATCTTGAGGTTGGTTAAAGTGGCATATAAGTTTTTTGGATGGTATAAGATGGCTAGTTCATTTCTTAATCTAGCGATTGCATGCTTAATTGATTTTGTTCCTTTCTTGATTATATACCTGCTAGATAAGGCCTTTTCTGATGGCGTAACTGTTTTTTGAAACTATTGGAAGACCATATAGATATGCCTGTCAAGGTTAGAAGCTCAAATAACAATGTATATGTGGTTTAGTGTTCGTAAAATCATGATTATCATTAATGGCTGGAACCAAAAATTTGATGGCTTATGAGCCTCTGGAAACTCGGAACATAGATGGCAAAGGTCCGATTATGTTGAAATTAGTCTGCCTTCAAATCTCATCTCTGATTGGTCTCTTTCAAAAAACCTGCCTTAGTGTCTAGCGAATAGATTATTTTAATATCTTTAATGGAATCTTGGGTTCTGTCTGAATTTTTGTACCTTGGATTACTTGAATTCCACGAGTCTAAATGGTGTTGTCTGATGTACACAGCTGATTGGAAGTTTTTGGTTGTTGCATCTCTGTGCAGTTGTCAGACTTATGAAGGTGGAATTGGTGGGGAACCTGGTTCTGAGGCTCATGGTGGGTAAGTTTGACTCCATTCTCTTAAAATAGATTTATCTGAATTTTCCTATTTACTTTTTCTCTCTTGGGAGCACTGTTTCCATATCCTCCCTATTTGCTGGCAAGGCCTCTTATGTACATTTGGATTGTTACTAGATGTTAGTGATATGATATCTAGAATTTTGTCATAATTTATGCATTGGATGCATAATTTGACCATTCATGCATTTACTTTCAAAATAATGAATTTGTATTTTCATTTGTTACGGAGGAATTATAAAAACAATATGTTGGAACAGATCTAAAATTTATTGAAGCTCTATCCTTATTTTAATTAAAAGATAACAGATGTCTTACCAAAAATGATAAAAATTAAATTTATATAAAATTAAAATAATACATTCCAAATACCATAAATTTTGATGGAATTTGAAATGTGTTGTTCCAATTTACATATAAATTTTATATATATTTATTTTTTTTTATCATTCAAATACAATTTATTCATTCTTCTAGTTGATGTAAGTATGGATTTACAAATGAATTCCACATCATTTCTAGACTTTTCCTAAAGATAACCTTTAAGTTAAATTGGAAAGCAAATTGACTTGAAATTAAGATGTTATTTTCATTAAAATCTTTGTCTCATTTATATTGTATTTTCATTCTTATTCTATAAAATTAAAATATAAACCAAACACAACTTTAAAATTTTAATGATTTGTTTATCAGGTACACCTTTTGTGGGTTGGCTACAATGATTTTGATTGATGAGGCTGATCGTCTGGATTTGGAATCTTTAATTGTAAGACAACTTCAGCTTCATATTGATTTTCAAGAAGTATAATTACGGACTTCATACCGATTACAAATTTATCTCTTTAGCTATTATATTTCTCTATGTAGCTTTTTTCTTCTTATGATGCCTATGAACGTTTAACTAAATGTTTATGTAGGATTGGGTTGCATTTCGACAAGGAGTGGAACTTGGATTTCAGGGGAGGGCAAATAAATTGGTTGATGGTTGCTACTCTTTCTGGCAGGTGAATTTCCTTATGTTGATTCTGTTATTGCCCCTCATTGGTTATAAAAAGATTGTAACTGAAGAAGTGGCCAGGGAGGTGCAATTGCATTATTGGAAAGATTAAAAATACATATCAATGGACAATTAGAAGTGGGAGAGACAGACCAGTTTCGAGATAGCTTACAAAGTCATGCATCATCAGATATACCAGAAGAAGTTGGTAACTACAATAATCTTTTGTTCTTTTGATTCGATAAATGTCCATAGAAGTGTTTAAAACTGGATCTCTCCTACGGAGGAACTGGCAATGACCAGCTGGGCTAGATGCCTTGGTAAGGGTAGGACCTAATGATGCATAAATCAGTTTTGTTAATCTTATCTTTTCATGCTTGAAGCTTTCTTTCCCTATACCATTTAATAACAGGAAATAGTTTTAATATTCATTTTACTCTATATGTCCAGAGAGCAGCACTTCTGCTGAAACGCATCATGCTGATTATAATTCCACCAACGGCCGTAGGAAAAAGGGGCCCCTTTTTGACAGCCTTGCATTGCAGAAATACCTGCTCTTGTGCTCGCAGGTCTGAATTTCTATGGAAGAATTGAATCCTTTTTGGGAAGTCAATGCCTGGTTTATGATGAAAAATTTTACTTGGGGAAACCAGAATATTTACTTCCAAAGTTAAATACAAATTTTTTTTATAAGGGTTTGGAGCTTCAAGCAAGTGGAACTTTCCCACTTCGCAGTTGAAATGGTTTAGATTATGACATTGATGTGTATGCAGGACCTAGAAGGTGGATTCAGAGATAAACCTGGAAAGAGCAGAGACTTTTACCACACATGTTACTGTCTAAGTGGCCTGTCGGTATGTCAATATAGCCTCTCAAAGGATGAGGACACTCCACCTTCCTCTATGGCCGTGTTAGGTCCCTTTTCCAATTTATTGGAACGCGTACATCCCCTGTACAATGTTGTCGTAGAACAATATCGTGAAGCTCACGAGTTCTTTTCACGCTCATAGGTAGCTCTTCTCCTCCCATATTAATAACCATGTGATACAAAGTTAAAAGAGGGAGGTTTAGTTTTGACTCGTAAAGGGACATATCAGGCTAATAGCACCTTTAGCTCTCTTTTGTTTGAATCTCCAGCTGAGAAAGCTAACAGTCTGTTCTGCCCTGCTGTATGTTGGATGTGAGAATGAGGAATAACTGAGACATTCTCTTACTAGTTTTGAACCATGAGAGCAGTCTGTTAACGCAAGATGCTATAAATAGAGTCCCTTGTGTAGAATTGTTAGACTTTCTCTCTCTCTCTCTCTCTCTCTCTCTCTCTCTCTCTCTCACCCCACTTTTCTTCTTGGTTTTCCCTCTATTTCCCTTCTTTCTCCATTTTCACATTATAACATGCGGTACTATGCAATCTGTTTTTATGGAAAAAAAAAATGTATAAAGGTAGAGTTATATTTTGATCCCAAAGTACTTGGGGAACTCATAAAATTTGATGTCAAAGCTATATTTGGAAATACAAAGAGAATACGTATATCAATTTTTTTGGAGGATAAAGAAATTGGTCTGTCATTCACATAGTTCTTACTGAAAGAGCAAACTTCTTAAAAAGTTTTAAGGAGAAAATGGAGGTGGGGTGAAGAGAAAATATATATATATATATATATATTGAATGTAGAGAGAAAAATAAACATTAGGAATGTCGGAAGGAACAAAAAGCTATTATTATTATGACGAGAGCAACTGCGGGGAGAACAGGCAAAGTGAGAGAATCATGTGACAGAAAAATCCAGGAGTAAGAATTGACTGTGGAAAAGCTTTATTTAAGTGAAAATAATTCTTAAGATTTTAACTTACAAAATTCAAATAAAAATAAAGCTGCAGAAATTGGATTCAATTGAGAATAAAGATTTGTTACTGTCTCAGAGTTTGACCCATCTAGAAATCAGATTATAAAAATTGTGATTTTCCAACGCACACAAAGGAACCAAAACAACAAGAAATTCTCCTTCAACTTAATACAGATCATTCAACCTCTTGTAAGAGAAAAGACATCAATAATTTAACTAAAATTTTTTTTGTATTTTTAATTATATAATAATGAGTGGAGGAGAAATTCAATTTGGTTCTAACAACGGATAATGGGTTTGACATATGAATGGAATGGAATGGAATGGATTGAGTTGTTAATTATGTTTTGCTAACAAAATTTTGATTACTTAAAGAACCAACATGGCTTATATTGTTAAGATAAATGGTTCTTGTTATCATATGTATAGTATATATGATGTAAAGTTAACAAAACGTGGGGATTATGTCTAAACATGTTTTGCAAATACACAATGCAAATCATTACTATCCTTAACCCGTTTAATAAAAAGAGTATGATTTTAGTTTCACATACATATCTTTATAAGTATGTGGATATATTTATCCTAGTTTAATTCTCTTCATGATAAAATGTTAAATGAGTTAATCCATTAAAAAAAATTGAATCATCTTGTTTAATATATATATATATATCAAAACTATATATTATAGTATATATGATGTATATCTTACCAAACATTATGTCGGTGTGTGTATATATATATATATATGATTATACATACATGTTTATGATATATAATTTGTTAAACTAGTTTAAAATAAATTTAAGTTTAGATTGTCTGAACTTAATTTTTAATAAATATAATCTCATTTATAAGATAACTAGCGTGGAAGATATTCTCTCTTTAGTTATGTTCTTCTGGTTTGAGTTGAACATTCAAAACTCTTCTAATAACTAAAGCTTCCTCTTTAGTTGGATATTCAACATCTTCCTCAACATCCTCCAATGATGGCATGCTATCATTATTGTCACTATCACTTGCGCTATCAATATCTCCATTATCTTTTAGTAGCATAACTTTTTAATTGGGACATTGGTAGATAATATGTCCAATACTTAAACACTTCAAATATTTAATATTACTCTATTTTTTAGTACGAGTAGGTGGTTTAGAATTACCTTTATCGACTTTCCTTAATTGAGGCTTTTGGCTCTTGAATTTCTCATCCTTACTTGACCATCTCATATCATGATTAGGGAGGGGATTTGAGAACTCCCTTACTACCCCCTTATGCTTCAATTGTTTCCCAACCTTCATTGCCATATAAACCATGTCTTTTAGCTCAACATAGTGTTGCAGCTCGACTATGTTGGCAATCTTTTGATTCAAGCCACTCAAGAAGCTAGCTATAGTAACTTCTACATTGGCTCGAATTAGGGCTATTTCCATCTCCTTACTATAGTCTTCCATAGACATGAATCCTTGAATTAGATGTTGTAATTTTTGGTGCATCTCTTTATAATAGTAAGATGGTATAAACTTTTTTCTCATCGTGAACTTTATCTTCCTCCAAGATGACATAGGACACTCTCCATTTTGCTTCCTATTAAGTAGTAGCTGGTCCCACCAAACCAGGGCATAATTTGTGAACCTAACAGTTATCAACTTTATCTTATTTTCTTCACTATAATTGTGATAATCAAACACTAGCTCTACCTTTATCTCCCACTCCAAGTATGCTTCGTCATCATTCCTTCTATTGAATGATGGAATCTTCAGCTTTATCGAGTTAATGTTGTTGTTGGTACGCTTGATCTTTTCCCCAGTCGTCATTATGAGACCCAACATCATCTTTTTGGATTTGATGTCTAGGTCGTCATATATTGGGGGTCTCGTGTCTTATTTCATGACACACTATTATGAGTTCGTCCACTACTTTACTAATTCGTGTCATCTCCCATTGCATTGTTTCCATAAAGAGTTTCATATAGTTGGGAATTTGATTTTCACTTTGCTGTGACATTTTAAGAAGGATTCCTACAAGAAAAAAAGTTAATAGAACAATAGATTTAATATCTAATTAAACTCTCTCTACTTAATCCATTATTGATGAATAATAAGAATTAAGATAATTGAAAAAATTAAAGAATTGAAAAAAATACCATAAAATTACCTTGATAAGTTGACCAAATTCTTTGCTTAATGAGAAAGATGAAGAACATCTCACTTGTTGGAAGCTAAATTTTTTTTTTGTATTTTATTATTTTCAGCTTGAGTGATTATAACTATAAATTGAATATTTATTTATAGTTGTAGGTCATGTGAATTATAAGGAAAGAAATCTACTAAATTAATTGTAACACTTATATAGGAAATAAAATTTAATCTTAAATGAAAAAATAATAAAAATTAAGAAATTACAATCAAAATAAGGTAGATATGATCTCTCTTTGTGGAAACGTTTTAAATGGAGGTGATCTTAATTAATTACAGAGATAATTGAGGAAATAATTAGGGAAGATTATTACCGATTTGGAAAATGATTAATTGCCCTCATATCTTTCTAAAACCCTTGAGATTTAAGCTCCCTTTAAAACATGTGATTTGTTTTCTTATTTCTCTTGAATTCCCATGCAATTTAGGAAGGAAAACATCCATTGGTTGATTCTCCCGTTAGCACTCTGTTTGGATTGTGGTGAATAATAGGATTTTAATGTATGTTATTTCATGGGTGAAAGAAAATTATATTTATTTCAACTTCTAATGGTAGCAAACAATATCTGATTAACAAATTTGTGATGAATTTTAAAACCACCGAATTAGTGGTATGTGACCGGTATGTTATTTTTTTTCTTCTTATACCCTCATATAATATATTTAATTATATTTTTATCCTCATAAATTATTATTTATTTTATTAAATATAAAAATTTAATTTGATTATATATAATAATTATTTATTTAAATACAAATGTAATTATATTAGTAAACAATTTATTTATTTTTTAATTAAATACTTCATATATTCCATTTACTATTACATATAATAGATATGGGTAAATTAGTAATTTGATTGAAAATACAACCATAACATTTTATTATCCGAACAAAAATATACTATTAACATATATTAATATACAAATATTTAAACATAAATTTTTTTTTTGTTATTTTTATCTTATGTCATTGCCATTCAATCATGTATTAATTAATCACTACTAAAATTTATACAAACAGGATATAGAAGAAAAAATTACTTGCAGTTTTGGGAGATTTTTTCTCCCAACCGGATTGGGAGGATTCTTCTCTTAAGGGAAGATTTCCTTTCTCTTCTTGCTTATTTTCCCATTCCACTTGAATTAGGGTACATGTACCATTATACCCTTGGCCTAATGGGCTTGCTTTCTTTCACCTTAGGCTTGGGACTGTTTATGCTTACATCAATTAGACTAGGCTCCCTCATATTTTTATTTGAAAATGATTTTCTGTTGTGTTTTAATTAATAACTATGCATTACTCATTAGGGAATGATCAATTTGAGAGTTAATTAAGAACACAAATTCTTATGGCCTTAATTGCATAATTCTTAAGTCCAAGGATCCTTGGCAATATCAACTCTACCATTTGAGCTCGGCAGTAGGTGTTTTTAGTTGTTCCTCAAAATTCAAACTTTTCGTCACAGATTCCTACCTCTTTCCTTCATCATTTTCAACTGTAAACCCGAAACCCGTCAACACAAATTTATGGAACACCAAGAAAACAAAAACCAGAAGCAACAGCAACAGAAAGAAGAAGAAGAAGAAGAAGAAGAAGAAGCAGAAGAACCACAAAAAAAACCCCAATCACCACCATCCCACCAAAATTCCATTACCCAATCGTCGCTACCGGTAGATTCCGGGCAACTATCTCAACAATCATGGCAACAACAACAGCAACAATTAGAGAAGGAAAACGAAGAACAAGAACAAGAACAGCAAAAATCCCAATCATCATCACCCACTATGAACTCCTCACCATCTGGGCTGCACCATTACCACAACTCTAGCAACCAATCACTGCCACCGTTAGATTCCCCACCATACCCAGATGCTTTCACTTCTGATCAGACCTCTCACAATCATGTCTTCTTTCCCCCACCTGAACGCAGCCCACCTTCCGCCAAGCACCCGTCTCCCGGGCTGGCGACTAGATTGGGGCCCAGAGTCGCAGATAGATTCTCTGCAAGCGTTGAAGATTCCAAACTCGATGGTGCTGCTACTGGTTGTTCTGGTGGGGTGGAGAGGAGATTGAGGCCTGACTTCTCGATGGCGAGGAGAGCTAACAGAGATGCTATGGTGAAGAGGGCGTTGCTTGTATTTAGGTTTTGTGGATTTGTGTTTTGCTTGGTCTCCTTCTCGGTCATGGCTGCGGACAGGGATCAGGGCTGGGCTCTTGATTCTTTTTATAAGTACAAGGAGTTCAGGTCTGCTTTAATTTCATTACTTAATTGTTCAATTGAATGAAATACATGCTTATGATCCACTGGTAGGAGCTTTTTTCTTTGAGCTAAAAAGTTAAGCAACTTATTTTATTTCAATTTGTAATTTCTCGGACTGGATTTTTAAGTTCTTGATATCTGCACCAGTGAAGTGAATCAGGTAAATGGCTTTAGTTAGTTTAGACTAAAGTTTGCTGGGTATGGGTTATCTGATATGTGCTTATTGAATATGTATTACAGGTACTGTATGGCAGTGAATGTGTTAGGCTTTGTGTATTCAAGCTTTCAAGTAGCCTATCAATTGATGACGGGCAAACAAAAATCCCACTATGACTTACGCCATTTCTTGGATTTTGCTACTGATCAGGTCTATTTTAGGTTCTTCATTTTTCATGTTAATAATTTATCATACCTAACATGGACCCACGTTTAGTTACACATCAAAACCTGTGTTGGCAGTATTTTTGCTGTAATTTTTTTGGTGACCACAAGACATAAAAGTGATGTTGATACGTATGGTCACGGTGGGGAATAAGTTAATCACTAATTCATTTTTTATTTCCCAGAGAGCTTGTAAGCTAATGAATGATTAATGTTCTGTGGGGCAATGTAAGTCTACTGGTATTGCGTAGGAGTTAGGTTAGTTAGAATAATTTGGATGATTTATAGTTCTTGGACAACACTTGTTCATCTTTTTCCCACCTTTTCTCCACAAGGATATGCTCTACTTTTGCTTTCCAACTGTATTCCCTCTTCAGTGTTCTCTCATAAAATTTGCTTCATAGCCCATGCAAGGAACACGAGATCTCGGACTTCCAAATCTCCAAAACTTCATGTGATGGAGGTGGAGACTGGCCTACCTGGCCAATAACATTGATATTTCTAAATGTTGATCTTTCTAAAGAGAAGATTTTGAGATTAGTAGGTAGAACTTAGAATGTAAAATGCTTGATTTCCAAGCAAAAATTAATAATTGTAAAGGGGCTTTGGAGAAATAGGTTACTAGAATCTTTTGTGGAAAAAATTGATTGGACACTAGGAGATTAGTGGTATTGGTGTAAGAGGCAACCATTTTTGGAGCTTTTGGTGCATATATCCTTATTGTTTTTAAATATACGGGCTATAATGATTGATGATGAAGTTCTTTAAGTCCTTTATTTTCACTAATATAATCTTTATCATCTGGTTGGATTCACCTCTTGAAATGAAAGTACATGCCGGAGGAGCAGATAACATGTAGCTACTAGGACCTGTTTCATAGTATTTTGAGCAAGTTGATTGTTTAATTCTTGCCACTTACGTTCTTGGGTGGAGAAATTAACATTTTGTTTGCCATTGGCAGATTTTGACCTATCTTCTCATATCAGCATCTTCTTCTGCTGCTGTCCGAGTTGCAGATTGGCAATCCAATTGGGGTGCAGACAAGTTCCCGCAGATGGCTAAAGCATCTGTAACATTGTCATTTCTGGCATTTGTGGCCTTAGCATTCAGCTCGCTCATCTCTGGTTATGCTCTTTGTACTCTCAATTTTATGTAGTTCATTTGGCTGTTTGTTTTGCAAGCCTGTCAAATACATATTTGGAGCTTTTTCCTTGATAGAAAAAGAACAAATACATATCTGAAGTATTATATATATATATATATGCGTGGTTGGAGGTGAAACTGATCATTAACAGAAAAATCTTTCAAATGGTGTACAGAAAAAAAAAAAAAAAAAAAAAAAAAAATGTTTGTTCCGTGTGGATCATGAATTAGTTACAATAATAGAACGATCAATGATCATTTTGGTTGGTGGGTTTTCGAGCTTTTTAATTCTTTCTTGCTGCGATCTTTGTTGTATTAGCATTCCTGGATTTGTAAATTAATCAGAAGCTGGCTGGCACGAATGTGTAGTTTGTTTTGGTAGGTAGGTCCTGATAGAGTAGATATATATATTTGCATTGTCACTCTCGGTTATGGCTACTCTACTCTTTTCTTTTGGCTCTGGGAAAGAAAAAGATCTCTATGATTATTATATCGCAAACAAGTTAATCTAGGCTGGCTGGCTGGCTTTTGTAATAAGTTGTAGTAGTAGTAGGACCATCAAATTGGATTCAATCATTCATGGTGGTGAATTGATGACAACGTGTACTCACTGCCACTGATTTCTCATGCGGTGTGGGAAGAAATGATAATTTATATTGTAGCTCTAGCCAATTGTGTTTGAGATTAGCCATTTGTAAATTTCTTTCTTTCAGTTCGATTTGATTTTCAATTTTTTTTTGAGAATAAGAATGAAGACATTAAATAAAATTGATATTTTAAGATCATCTTTTCTAATTTGATTTAGATATTTTTGTAATTATAAAAATCTTAATAAATAGAAATGTAAAATGTATAATTGTAGAACTAAATATAAATGAAATTAATTTAATTATGTAGTAAATATGTGGTGTGTTTGGAAAACAGAAAATATTAAGGAGTAAATTGTGATGAAAACCTAAAAATACATATAAATATAAACAAACTCCCTAAGCTCTCTCAACCCGGTGGCGACTAAAAGACCGGAAATTAGTAGTGTTCTCCCTTGGGTGATTTAGTAGTGCGTCCAAAATATTATTAAAAAGTATAGACTAAAAAATCTTGGAATATTTAAAGTAAATAAATCTGATTCAGAGTTATGAATTAGAGAAATGGATCATTACGTTGTAATATAATAATATGTCAGACGTTTTAGGAATCGGGGAAGACGATCTCTGGATGGGTCGGGACTGGATCAGCAACTTTACTCCCAAAATATCTTTAAAGCTAAACTAGAAGGTTTTGTGATGGGGGGGGAAGTCCAAGTTGGGAATTAAATCAAAGAAGGTCAACATGGAAAGGAAGGGTATCAATTTCGTTGTAGATATACCCCAAACAAGAGGTCTGAATGCACGTTCTGAAGTTTGCAATTTTCCCTAAATATGCGTTACAAAAATGTAATAACAAAGTAAATAAAACATATTCAAGAAAAAAAAAAAAATCATTACCTTATTAGTAATAAGTAAATACAAAATTATTAGAAAAGATATATTAGAATGAGAATAATTTAATTAAAAATTTGTAACAATAAAAGGTATACGGGAACGTAGTCGAAAAAAAAGAGAATATGAATAAATGTGAGATTTGAGTTAATTGCTATGTGAAAAATCGTTTAATTGTATGTGTGTGACCATCTCACGTAGACGAGAAAGATTATTAACGGTAATATACACTGTACTTATTGTGGGAACTGCTACAGATGCATTATGTGTACGATGCTTGTATTATGGTGGGAGCTTATACAGATACGACTGTGGTGGTTATACTCTCTGAGGGGTAGGTGCATGAGTGGTCGGTTGCGATCGAGTGGTGAACTCAATCCGGAGAGTGTGTAACATACCGTACTATACTAGGTTCACAGATATGAGTGGCCGTTCTTAGTCGATCAATGAACCCGACTGATAAAAGTATCATGTGGTTTCCACTGTTATATTGTTTTGATAGTGTTCGTGTTGTTACAAGTGCTATTAATTTCTCTTCTCTGATAATGATTTAAATAACATCGTACAATGAGACACTAATGTCTATTTATGATAAAAATGAAATGTATGGTGGTTATACAGTTTGTAATTTACAATTTGAGTAGAAAATGTGATACTTTTTAAATTTTAAAAAAAAGGTAAATAACACCTTAAATGAGAAGGTATTAATATGTTTATTAATCCGTAGATATTAATAGTACAATTGAATCAAATATATCTGTCAAGTCAATTGAGAAATATAAGAGATAATGTGTGAAAATGTAGAAAAAAAATTGAAATGAGAAAAATACACAAAGATATAATTATTCCAACAATGCATTATATCACATACTCAGGTAGTAAGAAAGACTCACTTGTAATAGTAATAGGTGTAGGTTAAATTATTAAATGATTCTTATTGAGCCCGTATAGCTCGTCCATTTTTATTTCTTTCAGAACTAGAAATCCAACAACCAGATGACAATTAATTAAAGCAGTGACTAGACCTCTAATGCATACGGAGTTTACGCCATCATTAATTAGTACTGAGATTATATTTTTAAATTCTGAAAACTTATTTAATTTCTTGAGAATTAAGATGTTTCATAGAATTATGTAAATATTTTCACTAAGATTAGAAATAGAATGAATTAGAAATTTTGCATTGTTATATAAATGAGATATTGCACGATTTAATGTTCAATATAATTAGGTTTCTGTAATTCTACTTAAATTACGGATTGTCACATTTTTATTTAAAAATTATAATATTCAACATTTCTGTAAAATTGAATCATGTTATAAAATGTATGGAAGTATTTCAAGAAATCATATTTTTTTTTATAAATTTATATTTAGATATGTATTTTAAAATTAAGTTTTCCAGAAAAAAAAAAAAAAAAACAATTAAATCACAAAACAACTCACCCGCACATGCGGGTTCTTCCCTTGCCCCAACCCATGGGCAGGGCTTGTGCGCAAGAATACTTTCTGCGCACGCCTATCCTTAGGCAAGGCTTACGTGTGGGACATGTTTTCCCTTAGTCGTGTGCTCCTCAGCCTCGCGAGATGTCATCCGCGTAAATCCCCGCGGGTATGCAAGTCGCTTGTTACGAACTATTCACCGACGAGACACCACTCACACCGACACCCAAGGCTTTGCAGGCGAGCTCTTTTCTTCCCTCTCTAGGTGTCGGTTAGCCAACTTTCCTCTTCAGTTCTGTTGGCCACACGAAGCCTCCAACAGCCTGGATGCATTGCATGTAATCCAAGGGGCCAGAGGTTCTGCGAGAGAGAGAGAGAGAGAGAGAGAGAGAGAGAGAGAGAATGAAAGCCGAGTGTTCTGGTGCGAGTTGAAAGTAGGAAAACAAGTGTGTTAATGAGAAACGAGTCCTCTGAGGTGAGTCCTTTTCTCTTCTGTTCGAGTCGATTGACTCTCCCTTTTTAATTTTTTATTTCTTTATTTTTACCTAAACTCGGAAAATTTCTTACGGCTTTGACCAAAGCTTCTTTTGCAATCAGAACAGAGCCGAGCCCAACTGTTCAGGTAAGCATGCTCTTCCTCTTTGATTCTTGTTTCCTTTCGGTTATTTCTTCGATTCCCATTTTAGATTAGTTCCTTTAAGTTCTAAGCTAAGTTTAAACCGAATCCTTGTGGGTCAAACAACCCAGAAACTGCAGATTCAACTCAAAAACCCTACTGATACGACAATCGCTGCATAGGCGTGCTGCTAGTGGTTTTTCATGGTTTTTAGGTCGATTACTCGTGTGTTTGGACCATTTAGACCTTCTGCTTTGAGGTAAGATTGTTAGTAATCAGTTTTTATAAGCATTTGGTCTTGTAGATGCATGTAGGGTGATTAAATCTTCAAAAAATACTTGTGTATTCACTGTTTTAACTGATGCAGAGAGTTATGTGTTGCATGCATGATTTTGATGATTTAATCTTGCTTTTGATAATAATTTCGAAGGAATTTGATTACTGGATGTTTGTATGACGATTATAAATCGATTTCAAGTGCTAAAACGAAAGGAAACTGAAAATTGATTTGTAAATAGGGGCCCGATGCCTCTGTCTGTGTTGCCTAGGGACTAATGTGCTGACAAAGGAGGCAGACACAGGAAACTGTGCGCGATGGTGCGTGCCGACACTGTCCAGGCATCCAAAAGCGCCGGGACATGTCCCTTGACACGTTGTGTACGCGCAGAACGCTGTGCATGGGCGAAGGGTTCCTGCCAAGCACTCTCGCTGGCCGAGAGTACCTGCGCGAGGCACTGTTAGTGCCGAGTGATGTGCATGCATGCACACAAGGACGCACACCCAGGAACCCACAGTGCCAACACATGCGCCCCATTGGCAAGCTGTTACGCACAGTAAGCCATGCGGGTCACGGGCACTGCCAGACATGCACACACTGAGAGTGCCACGAGCCAAGGCACCATGTGCTGCGGGTACAGGCTTGCGGGATCTTATCCCCCTGCCTCGGGTTTGAGGGCATATTGCCCAAAGCGCCAAAGCAATGAATTTTTGAAATTGTAACTAAGATTTTGGAAATAAAAACTGGAAAAAAGGAGAAAAACGTAAAAAGGAATTGGAATTTGTAATTTTAAAATTAAGTTTGAAATTGAAACAGTAAAATAAAATAATTGAAACTAAAAAGGAAAGTGGGAAATAAAATATGAATTTTGAACAAAAGGAAATTTAATGAATCAGAAAGAAATATAAGAGAATTTGGAACTGAATTTTTGAAAATTAGAAGTCAACTAAGAAATTAACAAATTTTAAATTGAAGAAATTTGATAAGAAATTCGAAGAATGGGAAAATAAGGAAAATTTAGTTAAGTTTGGAAATTTGGTAAAAATGTTTGTTTCGGGAAAAAGGGAGTTTTGTCTAACCTAGGTCTACACTTAGGTTTAGGTTAGATTTAAATAAAATAAAGTAATAAAACAAGTATGGTGTCTAATAAGACGTAATAAATAAAATTGTTTAGTTAAATTCGTTTACTCTATTATTTAGGAGGGGTTATCTGTTTGTATGTATGTATGTTTCTGAACACATGAATGAGTTTTTGTGTCCCCTCGTGGATGAAGGTTCAGTTTAGCCGGACATTTTGGTTCATTACCTTATGCACAAGTAGTGGATAAGTGTTCTATTTGTATATTTATTCTGTTATATGCGTCTCCATTCACGATGTTATTTGGTGTATTATGTTCTCTTAGGTACAAGCTTAGGCGGCTGCGTACGTAGATATGTAAATAATGTAACTTAATTAGGCCTTTGGGTCTACATCTCAAACTCTTCAACTTTAATTTGACATGACTATTCCACATGTTTATCTCTCAATATCTTAAAAGAATCAAAACTCTTTGTAAATACTCTTGCAGTGGCTGTTAGATCTCTCTACCTACTATGAAATTTAATACTGTAATATTTTGCAATGTCGGATCAGATTATCGTTCATTATCGTTGCTCTCAATTTGAGTCTAGATCCAGTGTCATTTCGTGAGATATATGATCGTTGTCTTGCTCATAAATTCTCTTAAAATAAATGATATGGGACTCTTGATCAACAGTACAATAGAAAACCCTGCATAGAACATTAGCATGCATAAATCTTAACTTACTAAGTAGACTCTCCCTACTTGACCCACAACCAACCTATGAATGCAAACTAACGTAATTAGGAATAAAATAGGAATGGAAAAGACGTCACACGACTTACCTAATAAATCGATTCGATTTTTTTAGCGCAACAAGATGGTTAAAGTAACATCTCTTAATTGAACACTATATCAGAATTAACAATAACTAAAATCAAAATAAATTGAATATTATTGATCTAAATTGAAGGTGCATTACAATGTAAAGGTGTGACCTTTATATAGACATTCACCGGATTAATTCTAAAAACAAATCAAACTTTAGAATTCTTGTAAAATTTTTAAATTAATTACATTAAAATAATAATTAAAAGAAATCAAACTAAACTAGGATAGATCTTCTCCTCTCATGGGGGAATCTTGAATCCAAATTAATTTGAAATGTCTTGATGCATCTTGAATTGTTTTTCAATTAATTAATCGATTTCTTGAAGAGTTTAAGTTGAAGAAACTTGAAATTCCTTTGAGAATGAAGTGGGAGAATTTAGCTGGAAATCTTGAATTTCTTGGCCGATTTTTCCATGTGATTTTTTCTTGAAGATTTGATGTTAACTTAAATTTTTTCTCTTATTCCATGTAGGATTCTTCTAGGAGTAAAATTCACTGTAAAATAAGGAGGAAAATTTCGTCCGGGATGGACTCCTTTTTGCACGGGGGGAATCGTCTTTCTTGTGGGATTGCATTCAAGCAGACTCTTTGTATAGGGATCATTCTTTTGCTAATCGTTAGACTCTTCTTCTTTATCCATGGTACGTCTTCAGGTCCTAGAAGACTTCTTGAAGTCGACTTAAGATAGGAGAAATGAATCCTCATGGGAAAGGGCTTCCCAACTCTCAGCTACATGTGCAAATTGTTAAAGTCACACATGGCCAAGGCCTTCTTCGGCTTCTTGGTCCCCTTCTTGCAACTTCTTGGGCCTCCAAATAGTTTACTTCATTAACCCAAGCTTGAATATATATATTGGACCCGTTTTGAAGCATCTTGGGACGGTTTCTTGGAATTGGGGTTAAAGATCTTTGATTCTTGTTCGTAACCTTCTTGGATTGGTTCTCTTAGGCTTCCTTGGAATGATCTTGGGCTTGAAATGTTGCTGGAAATCTTCTTGGGCTGAAAACCTCAGCCTTCCCAAGATTGGGCTCATGGGAGGTCTTGCGGGAGAAGGATCCTCTTTCCCATGGCTAAAACTCGTTTTCCCGTTTGCTTGGCGGGTCCTCCTACGCATGTGTGCGCGTGCGACCTTGTTCGCTAGTGACGTGCCTCTTCCGTGCTGTGGGCGTGTGAGTGACATATTCCCATGGGATTTTAGCTGTCTGTGGGAATCCTTCACCTTATGGGATTTGGGCCTCCTCATACTCACATCAATTAATGTCTGAACCAATCACTGCCAGTGTTGGTGTGAGGTCTATTGATGTCATTTTTTCGACTTTAAAATCGAACTCTAATTTTTTTTTTGTCAATTTAAATTACAATCAACATAGGACAATGAGTTTTGTCAAATATGCAATATGAGAAATCACACTGTAGGTCATTATTGAAAACAATATAAATAGTTTCAAAGTTATCTTTCAGCCACAACAACATACTGAGGCTAATCTTACATATGTTGCAAAATTCACTGCAATAATATTTTAATGAATAATCAAATACTTCTTGGTAGCTAGATATTGGAGCATCTCACCATGTCATTCCAAGACCTCTTCGATCTCAATCTTGAAACAAAATACAAGGGTAATGATTAGTTGGTAGTTGGTAAGAGACGAAGTTTGAATTTTTTTCATTCTAAATTCTCTCTATATTATATTTAGTTGGTAGTTGGTAATGAATAATCAAGGGCTATCATGAATCAAACTCTATCTGAAGCCTGACATGGTAGAAAACCAGCTGTAAGTCACTTAAGAATTTTTGGGTGTATTGTTTATACTTGAGTAAATTCTCAATTTCTTCATAAACTTGACGAGAAATTGAAAAATGTAATTTTATTGGTTATTATGTAAACTTCAGAGCATATAGATTATATAATCCTCATAGTGGCTAGATTTTAATTAGAAGGGATGTAATATTTGATGAAAATGCAAGCTTGAATTGACATGGGCATGATGATAAGACTCAACAAATTCCTCTTGAAACCTTTGCAAATGAAAGTACAGAGCCAACTCCTATAAGTTCACTAGTTGGTTCCTCTATGGCGTTGCCACTTTCATCAGATCAACATCACCAAGTTGAAATTCTTCATCAGATAAGACACAACAAGGAGGTTTAGATCCTTGAGAGACATGTGAATCCAATCAATTTGCTTTTAGTGTTTCAAATCCTATAACCTATGAAGAAGTAATTGAAAAAAAAAGAATGACAAAGAGCAATGATGGAATTAACAACAATTTAAAAGATTGGGATGTGGGAAATGGTGGATGTCCATAAGAGAAAAATGCAATAAGTTTGAAGTGGGTTTTCAAATTTTTTTTTATGCTGATGGAAGTATAGAAAATCACAAAGCTCATATCGTGGCGAAAAAATATGCATAACAACATGGTCTTGATTTTAAAGAAACTTTTTCTTTAGTGGCTCGATTTGGAATTGTAAGAATTATCTTATTATTGGTCGCACAATTACAATGTATCTGTTTATCAATTTGATGTCAAATCATCATTTTGAATGACGATTTAAAAGAAGTGGTTTATGCAACCCAACTAGAGGGTTTCATAAATTGAAGGAAAAGATGAGAAGGGTACAAGTTGAAGAAGACAATGTATGATTTAAAGTAAGTTTCGCATGCATGGTATAGTAAAATTGATAAATATTTTCAATAAAATGGATTCTTGAGAAGTGAGAATGAACCCATTCTCTATTTAAAGAAGAAAGCTAAAAATGATTTCATCATTATTTTTCTTTATGTTGATGATATCATTAATACAAGCTCTTCTAATTCTCTTATGGTTGAATTTAAATAACATATGTTGCATGATTTTGAAATGTCAGATATAGGTATATTGCGTTATTTGCTTAGTATTTGAAGTTCAACAGGTTGAAGAAGAGATCTTTATTTCCCAAAAAAAATATGCTAAGGATCTTCTTAAGAAATTTGAAATGATTAATTGTAAATATGCTCCTACACCCACGAATGTCAATGAACAATTGCAGCATGAAAATGGAGGAGAAATGTTGATACTACAAGGTTCAAAAGCTTGGTTGAAGGATTAATTTATCTAACCCATACTCGACCCACTATTGCTTTTTTTTTTTTGTGTAACTTTCATATTTATGCAAAGTTAAAAGAATCTAATTAATTTTAGGCCAAAGTTTTTGTATTTTTATTCTCAAGTTGTAAATATAAAGAACAAATACATTAAGAGAATATTTATAATTAATAAAACAATATTTGCTAATGCCTAAAACCAAAGAAAATATCATGATCATGCTTAGAATCTCAAATATTTACTAACATCTAAAATTAAGAAAAAAAATTATGATTAAAAAAAAAAGATCATGATCATGATTATACTTAGAATCTTTAATATCCCCCTTAAATTGGAGTATGAGGATCCTGAATACCCAATTTGCGAAGAAGAAAATCAAACTATCGCTCACTTAAAGCATTCGTAAGTCGTCTGCAAGCTGCATAGAAGTATGAATATATTTGGTTTGAATATTACCACTTTATAATTCATCACATACAAAATGACAATCAATTTTAATAAGCTTTGTTTGTTCATGAAAAATGGATTACAAATTATATACAAAGCTGCCTTATTATTGCAATACAGATGCATAGGTCCTAGATACATCACACAAAGAGTAGACAATAATTCTTTTAATCACTTTGATTCACAAGTTGTGATTGTTATAAAAATATATTCTACTTCA
>NW_019014653.1:1630794-1643333 GCF_000150535.2 Carica papaya | reverse complement strand
GGAGTGGAGATCACAAAAGAGGTTGTGATGGAGAATAAGGAAGAGTGTAATGTTGGTGACTTGACACCCAAGAAAGAAAATGAATCAAGGAATACTAGAAGGGCTGCTACAGAGGAGAAGAACCGGTCTTCTTGCTTTAATTTGGAGCCTGAAGTTCCGGCAAAATCAAGTCCTAATAGCAAATCCTTTCACGGAAAACCTTCAGTCAATAAGCGAGAAGAGAAGAATGCAAGAAAGCCAAATGCAGGATCCGCTATGAAGAAGCAAAAGAATTTTGGCTTGCAAGGAGGAAAGTTGCAGAGCAGACTTGATAGTCCTGTTGATGCAGGTCTAAACAATCCTGACCTTGGGCGATTTTTACTTAAACAGGCAAAAGACATGATTTCTTCTGGTGAAAACCTGAAGAAGGCACTTGAATTGGCTCAACGAGCAACAAAATCCTTGGAGATATGTGCAAATGGGAAACCCAGTTTAGAGCTGGTTATGTCTTTGCATATTCTGGCAGCCATACACTGCAGCTTAGGCCAACACACCGAGGCAATTCCGGTTCTTGAACGATCAATTGACATTCCGGTAATTGAAGATGGCCAAAATCATGCACTGGCCAAGTTTGCTGGCTGTATGCAATTAGGTGACACCTATGGTGTTCTCGGTCAGACTGAGAACTCTATACTGTGTTACACAGCAGGTTTGGAAATCCAAAGGCAAGTCCTCGGAGAAACTGATCATCGAGTCGCTGAGACTTGTCAATATATAGCGGAGGTTCACGTTCAAGCATTGCAATTTGATGAGGCAGAGAGACTTTGCCAGATGGCTCTTGACATCCATAGAGGGAAGGGTTCACCTGCTTCTGCGGAAGAAGCAACAGACAGGAGACTCATGGGACTTATTTGTGACTCAAAAGGGGACCATGACGCTGCTCTCGAGCATTATGTTTTAGCAAGCATGGCAATGGCTGCCCACGGACAAGAAGTAGATGTTGCTTCAATTGACTGCAGCATTGGAGATTCATACTTGTCATTGACTCGGTTTGATGAGGCAATCTTCGCATATCAGAAAGCCTTGACGGTATTCAAGTCAGCCAAAGGAGAAAACCACCCAGCAGTTGCTTCAGTCTTTGTTCGCTTGGCTGATTTATACAACAAAATAGGGAAATTAAGAGATTCCAAGTCCTACTGTGAAAATGCACTCCGTATTTATCAAAAACCTAATCCTGGCATTCCTGCAGAAGAGATTGCCAGTGGCCTAATTGACATTTCTGCCATTTTTCAGTCCATGAATGAACTGGATCATGCACTGAAGTTCCTCAAGAAGGCTTTAAAGGTATATCAAGATGCTCCAGGACAACAAAGCACAGTTGCAGGCATAGAGGCACAGATGGGAGTAATGTATTACATGATTGGGAACTTCAATGAGTGTTATAACACCTTAAAGAGTGCTGTTTCTAAGTTCCGAGCCTGCGGAGAGAAAAAATCTGCACTCTTTGGGATTGCTTTGAACCAAATGGGACTTGCATGTGTTCAGAGATATGCCATAAATGAAGCAGCTGATCTGTTTGAAGAGGCAAGGAATATATTGGAGAAGGAATATGGACCATATCATCCTGACACCTTAGGAGTGTACAGCAATCTAGCTGGCACATATGATGCAATGGGAAGGTATACTCTATTGCATTTAACTTATATTTTTGTTTTGCAATTCACCTTTATATTTTTTGTCTTGTTTGTAAATCCTACAGGTTAGATGATGCAATTGAAATTCTAGAATATATGGTTGGGATGAGAGAGGAGAAGCTTGGAACTGCTAATCCTGATGTGGATGATGAGAAAAGAAGGCTTGCTGAGCTGTTGAAAGAAGCAGGCAGAACCCGAAACAGAAAATCTAGATCACTTGTAACCCTCTTAGACACCAACACTTATACTATAAAAGATGGTGAGATTCAAGTATCATAAAATAGAAGCACACATGTAAAGAAAAAGTGTTAAAAAACTTATTTGTTAGAGAAATTTTCTGGAAGTTATAATAACAAGAGCGAGGATGTACTTGTTTTCGGAGGTTAAGTTGAATGTATAATCAAATCATTTGTTTATTGAATTGTCGAAATTTATTTCTCATATTCTTCTTCTTCTCATTCTCAATGAAGAAATGGTGGGATTTCATTATCTTCTCATGGGTGGAAGGTTTAAAAGATAATATCCTCTGCATTTTCCTTCTTTCAAAGCTAAGTAGATAGCTGCCTGCAGTTAAAGAAACACTTGACCTCACAACTAACCACAAATGCACAAATAAAAAAGTTGAACTGATTGAGAGTAGAGAACAAGCGAAGGCCTATATGGAATTGTCATGGTTACTTCTATACTCAACTCAAATTCATGAACCATGTATAACCTGCACCATCACTGACCTTCATAAAAACAAACTCCCAGTATTTATCCTGCTACTATGATTTATCGGATCGTGATTCCAGATAACATTCATAAAAAAATCCTGTTTTAGGTTATTTCATACCCAATGGGAATAATCTGAAAACAACACAGTAAAAATTTCTGTTTTTAGGTTCTTTAGCAAAAATTTCCCAGGTAAAATCAACAAAAGACAGTAAAAATGCTGAAATAACTTTCCAGGTTTAAAGAAGAAACTGATTTTTTTCTTCTTATAAATATAGAGAAAGCAACAATATAAATAGTGAAACTTCCATACCCACTTTCCTATCCAGATTTTTAGAGCTAAATGCGCCAAAGGAGACCTGCCAGAGCAGAGAGTAATACATTAATATAAATAACTTGCCCTATTCAGGTATGTAATATCTACTTCTGACATCATATGTCAGAAACTACAACAAATACGCAGAGGATCAGACTGGGATACAATTATGTGAAATATTCTTCCAAGAAAAGAAAAGCTGAAGGTGGCCAATATCACTCAGTTATTCTTCAAAATGCAGTATTTTGTAAGCAAATGAGGTATTAGTATCATGATCGTACATTGCTCGAATCACGACAGCTCCCCCAAATTGGAACAGGTGGCTCAGAAAAAGAGCCAGTGAAGATTCTATTTGCAATCCACTGGTTTGCAGCCTGACTATAGTGTATGCCATCCCAGCTAATGTGACTTGCTGGATGGTCACATGGATTACCATAAACTGTTCCGTGCACTACAGCCTTTTTTCCACAATCAATATGGTATCCATAGTAACTGCCACAGCAGAAAGTCGATGGATCAACAAAACCTGCCATCAGAATTTCGTATTAGATCAGAAGCATATGAATTCCAGGGTATTAGCTTGAATGATTCGGTGTGGAACAAAAAAAAACATCTGACCATGTTTGCTAAAACAGTAGAAGTTACCTAGATTCTTTGCATCATTAATTACTGAATACTTGGCTGAGTAAACATCAACGTAAGTGAATACTGCTTGAGAGAGTTTTGTCCTCAACCAAGATACTTTCTCCTTAAGCTGCCTATTGAACTCCTTAGATAACTCATTTTGTGGTATCACACATCCGTTCCGGTCCAGGTTGTTAGGTTTTAATGAATAGTAGATGATATTATAAGGCAAGCATCCAAATGGACCTGTGTTATGTACCCAAAAGAATCTTGCTCCTTCCTTGTATAGCAGCTGTAAAGATGAACCACGATAAATTGACTAGTTGTCGGCAAAACAACGAAAACCAGCACTTAATCAATGACCATTACAATGTATCGGATACCTCAACTGCATCAGAGAACTTATTTAAGATGTCCGGAAATGATGCCTGGACTTGATCATCTGTACCGTGTTGAAGACCATAACCAATATCATTTTGTCCAATATCAAAAGTGTAAAGAGCTTTTGAGAAGTCCTCTGGCCTAGGGAGGCCACTTTTGAATGGGGGCATTGTTCCTGGACACAAGTAGCCAAACTCATTTAATAGCTCTCAAGAATCTAGTACCCAAATTGAGCACCTTATGGTCCACATGCACCATATTAACTTGAAAATTTTATAGGTCTTGCCAGGATGCTGAAAGTTAAAAGTCTTATAATGGAAATAAATAAACAAGAAATGGGAATGTGTCTAACTGTCAGGACTGAGCTGATTATAGAGAGCAATAGTGCGAGCTTTGAACTGTATGAATTGAGAAATTTGAATGCTGAGATCAAATGGGCTAAAACCGCCTGGGCGAATGGATGAGCCGCCAGTAGCAAAATTTGCACCATGCCTGAAATTTGCTCCAACTGAATCTAAGTATGGACTCAGATATGGTAAACCAAGGTTCTCAGCTGCATGGAAAAGCCAATGAAAATGTTTATGTATCTATACATGTATAAAATACACATGAATACAATTGTTGTAACAAACAAAAATTAGGGTTGCTCCTTTACAAAAGACAGAGTTTTGGCAACTTATTTACTGCAGCAAGATTAGGATGGTAGCTTCTTTATCTTTTCTTGTTGTTAACATTTATGTCACCTAGACATGACCAGCTAGTGAAAGAGAGAGAAAGCCATCCCATAAGTTCCTACTATATTTTAAGTTCCCTTCCATTTGATCTTCTTTTTTGATTGAATGGCTAACAGACATGGAACTTTCCAGGAAGAATGTTTATGATCATTCTAAAAAACAAACAAATCCTTTTTCCTAATTTAATAAACTAGTTGTTGCCTCCAAAATAGCTTTCACAAAACTAAATTGGAAAGACCCCAACTAATTTATGAATGCATAAGCCAAGAATCCTTAAAGCTTTCATCATAAGTAAGCAACAACAATCAAGCACCACTTAATCTTCCAATATTAACTTTAGAGAGTGTTTGGAACTGTGAGTTTCAATAAAATTATGGGATTAATTTTTAAATCTTAGCTTCTTTTTATTCAGAATTTTAGCGAATATAAAAACTCAATTCCAAATGAATTCTAAGTTAAATTCAAAATTGAAAATCATACATTTCAAACTAGTACCAAATTAGTGAAATTTAAAAATGAACTAAACTGATTTAAGAGACAAGTAACTATGGAAAAATAAAAACATACTCGAAATACGCAAGACTAGAAATGCAGAACCAAAAGTACATAAAACTTTATTTTACAAGTTCCTAATCAAAGTAAGAAAAACTGATAAACTCCTCATAGAATTCAACTAAGAAAGGAATTTAATCGCTCATTTCTTCCGTAGACAACCTAATTCCATCTATTTGGAGGTGTTATAGAAAGGAAAAAAAAAAAAAAAAAAAGAACAGAAAGTAATAGCAGCTTTATTATCTTTACCTGCAAAATCTATGATAAGACGACCATCACAGTTCCTGCCTGCAGGTTTTCCAAAAAAGGATTCACCATTTGGAGGAAGAATCTCGGATAATGTCGCTGATATCGCTCCAGTGTCCGAATTTGAGTCACCGAAGTTGTATATCGCCGGGAAGCCGCATCTCTCTTGTGATCTACCTGTTGCAGCTGTTAAACGTAGAAGCAAGAAGAAAGCAGCGAGAGAAGAGAGAAAAAAGGCGTCGGTGGCCATGGCGGTGTGTGAAAGAGAAAGACGATGGTGTACGTGTAAGAACTCAAGCAAAGACTAATCAATTCAGTCTTGCGTTGCGCGTAGGACTAGATGTAATGAGAGTTTATATACGTGAAAACGCAGCGTTTTAAGGGGAGACATCCTACAGCGCGAAAGACGGGGAAGATGAGAAAAGATGTTTTATTTTAATTTGTTAAGCCAGTGGGATTTGTCAAAAAGTAACATGGATTGACTTTGACTTTGCAGTTTGATTGACTTTGCCGGATAATACATTGAACATGACAAAATTGGGAGGTTCAAAAGTCGATAAATCCAATAATCAAATATTAATAGTAATAAGATTTTTTTAAATTTTATAATAAAGTATTTAAGGTATGATATTTATAAATTGTTCATTTTAATTAAATTGGGAAATATTTTATTTTTAATACACAAGAATGAGTTGACACACCACAAAATAAATAAAAAATGTTACTAAATAATATAAAAACAACGACATCTATTAGAATCGTAGGAAAGCATGATTAGACTAAATTTGATTATTAACAAAAATAAAGGCTGTAAAATTTTAACCTTTACTCATTTCATTTTATCTTAATTTACTTTTCATTAAAACAATTATTCGCATGTGTTCTGCCAACGTAATTTACATATATATATATATATATATAATTATTACTTTATTATTTTTAATTACTTCAAATTTTTCATATAATAATTACTCAATGTATTCCGTCATTTTCCTATTTTAGTTATTCTCCCTTTTTAAAATTTAAATTGTAATAATGAATGATTACTAGTGCTAACAGGGCTAACTGCAGACTTCACCTGTGAGAAGAGGATTAAGAATGTAGTGTATGCCATCCCAGCTAATATACACAGACGGATTTTTACAAGGATCATCTCCTCTTCCACAACCAATAAAATACGCATGGTATTTACCATAGCAGAAGCTAAATGGATCTAAAACACCTGCCACCATCACAATACAAGCTCCCCCCCCAAGCTAGCTTGGTTAGTGAAAATTTCTACTAGCACTTGTATAAATAGATGGAGATATAAACACATATATATATATATATATATATATCAAGAGACTAATCTCATGTTGGTAATAAGGCGAGATGGACTTGTTGTTAGTTATCTTCCATTTTTCTTAGCATTGCTGATTAATATGAGTAGTCTGCCTTAGGAGTTGTGTCTTCCAACCAATATAGTTCGTTCTTCAGCTGCCTATTGAATTCAAAACCTTAGGCGACATCATTTTGGCTGATATCCAGTATGAATATAGCTTTTGAGAAACCATCAGGGCTAGGAAGGCTGCTTTTGAATGATGTTGGTTAATCTAAAGTCAAAATACAAGTTTACCTGCCACTCGTTAAAATATATATAATACCAAATATGTAAGAGAGATTAGAGATTTTACAGCACTTGCAACCACGCCTTCACTACTACAACAATGGCACAATGTGGGAGAAAATGCAGAGATGCAGGTGAATTAACTTACTATTCAAGATAAGTCGATTATATAGAGCCGTGCTATGAGTTTTGAAGTGAATGAACTGGTAAGCTTGCAAGACGAATAGGGCTATAGCCGCCTGAATGAATGGATGAGCCACCAGTTGCAAAATTGGCACTACACCTAAAATTTGCTCCAAACAAGTCCAAGCAAGTATCAGGGATAGCAACTGCAGATTTTCAGCTGCACCAAACAATGAGTTAAGTTCTTTGCAGAAAATGAACAATGATACGCCATATCTTATGGTGCCAATAAATTCAATAATGCAAACATATGATGCCCATGAAGGAAAATTTTCCTTCAGAAAGGGGCTTCTATAGCGCTGCAAAGATGGTAAGGTTAGAAAATGAGACAAATGACAAGATATGCAGTGGAAACCTATGATAGTCGGCAATAAAATGAAAATGAAGCTGTATTAACTTAGCTATAAATAAAAAATTAGATGACCATCATAAAATCTTCCTGACGGTTTCGCTAAAGAAGATTTCACCATTTGGTGGAAGAACCTCTCTAGCAGCTGCAGAGATTGCTCCTGTGTCTGAATTTGAATCCCCAAAATTATATATTGCTGGGAACCCACATCTCCCCAAAATGCTGCCAATTTCTGCTTTAGTGTCTCCTGCTAATCTCAAAACCAAAACAAGCACACAGAATCAGTACAGAGTTCATAACCTTCTGCAAAGAATTCAAACAGATAAGAAGACCATCAATACCACCTAATATTATTAGCCATGACACTGCAAGTTTTGGATGTTTCTTTCTAGATACAAGGAAAAGAGAGAAGCCCTTGAATAATTTAATGCAAGATACCTTGTCTCTTCAATGAATAGGAATTGAATTCTTGATTCTTGATCCTCATGGCAAGGGCCACCCATGGTTCACTGAATATAACACCTCTGGGCGGTTGAGAGAACCATTGGCCTGAAATCTATGAGGTGGCATTTTCAAGTACACAAACAACTATAGAACAGACAAATTAATCCACAACTTTTAGCAATTAGTTTGTTATATGTTTAGCATATAGCCATACCTGTGGTACTTCCGAAATTCCAAGTGCATTCTACAGCTACTTGCTTAAAAAGCTTTATATGTTAATTTTATGAAAACAACTCTGATAACTGTATTTTGACGAATTGTAAACCACTAATCGAAAAGCTTTCTCAGGACTTCAAACATACATTCTGCAGTAGGAACTCTGCAACTATAGACCCATTGCTTAACTACTTTGTGTGAGCCCAGTGAATGATCTGGTTCATCATCTTTACAAGTGAAGTCATAGGACCTGTTTAAATTCCAGTTCCTATGAAACATGAACCACATCAATATCCTTTGGAACTAAGCAAAGAGAGAGAAAACAAATTGATGTACACCATTTTCTGAGCACAGAAACTAACAATCATACACATAAACACTAAGAGAAGTAGTGCTCATCCTTAGCCATGCAGCAGATATCAGATGCATATTGCCTCAGTTCTGACATAACAATGTCTATGGTCTCAGAAAAACGTATATTCATATTCGAATTACATAAACTGCTAACTAATCTTGAATCTATAAGTTAGAGCGAGCTGCACCAAATCAAAACAAACATTGCTCGCAAAAATTGAAGATGGAAAAGGAGGAAAAAGCAATCCTGGTGATATTCCTTCATTATGTGCTAAAGTTCTGCAGCATTCCATGCTTTGTTGAAGGGTTTTCCATATAAAATTTTCAAAGTAACAAATGATTATTGAGGGATACAAGTTTTGGCAGAAAAAATTTAGAAACACACCCTGCACTTCCTAACACAGGGGCTGCCTATGCAGCTGTCGTGAACTCCATGTAGTCTTTGCCGGAGAAGAAGGAAAAATGACAGTTGGTAGCCTCTTACTTTCCTCCACGTGAGGATAATCAATTGTGTAGTGAAGCCCCCTGCTTTCCTGCCTAGCAAGGGCACTACTCACCACCAGCTTTGCACAACAGAAGAGGTTCCTCATCTCACAAGCTTCAAGTGCAACCATTGTCTGTTCCCATCCATGCTCAAATAAGTATGTTTCCCATTTAGCCTCTAATTCACCAATTTTTTGCTCTGCATCTGTAGCCGTATTGTTGACCGAACAATCCCCACATATTTCCACATAACTGATTGCAGCTCTCTCCTCACTTCCCTTGTCATCCTTAACATTTTGTGCAACATGTCATTCCCAAGTGACATAGGCACAACAGGTCGTGCCCAACAATTGGAAGCACTCAGATCAAGGCTAGAACTCTTCATGTGATATATTGAGGGCTGCACTGCTCTTCGGGCAAAAACTAAAGCCTCAAGCAATGAGTTGCTAGCAAGTCGGTTTGCTCCATGCAAACCTGTGCAGGCAACCTCACCTGCTACGAAAAGGCCCTGCACATTGGTCTCTCCCTGTAGGCCAGCTCGGACTCCCCCACACATGTAATGGGCAGCAGGAACTACTGGAATTGGCTGACAAGTTATGTCAAGGCCATATTTCAAACACTCAGCAGCTATGTTGGGGAAGTGGGACAGAACCTTTTCTCTTGGCACGTGAGATATATCAAGTAGCACATACTTCTCATTATGCTTCTTAAGCTGATCATCTATACTTCTTGCCACCACATCCCTAGGAGCCAGCTCAGCTCTCTCATCATACAAAGGCATAAACCGCTCCATGCCTAAATTATAGAGGATGCCTCCATCACCCCTTACAGCTTCAGTGATCAGAAATGCATTTTCTCGAGTCTTGCTTGGCCTGATGGGAAGGCCTTCATCAGCTAGGGCAGTTGGGTGGAACTGAACAAATCTGATGAAAGAGGACACAAAGAGATCTATAAATTCCAATTCCAGAAAGGAAAGAAAAAACTGCAGGTAATTCTACCCCTTGCAAAAAGAAAGTGGTTCAACTTCATTGTATGAATATCTCCCATGTCGACAGACCCCATACAACTTTGTATCAAATTAGATTGCTATCCAGCTATCAGAAGCAGGGTGAAAACAAAATTATTTTAAATAATTCAAGATAAATAACAGCACTAAAAATACATTTTTGACAAAGAATGACAACTCATGACATTGCAGTGTCCTAAAAAACGAACTCTAGTAATAATTTTGGCATTGTTGTATTTATCATGCCATACAGCATTATGGGATTCGATAATGAGATAAAAGAGCATGGGCAATGATGAGAAGAAGAGATTTCACTTTCTGATAAAATTTCATTTCTGTTTACTTACTCCATATTAGAAATTACAGCTTGAGCTCGGTGAGCCATAGCGATTCCATCTCCAGTGGCTACCTAAAGAACATTACCATACCATGAATTAAAGTAGGAAGAAGATACACATATGGGAATAAAAGAAGGTAACTAGACTTCATCTTGAGTTCATATGAGCGAACAAATCAAATGGAAATTACAGCAAAAGAAGCAAGAATACCGGAGGATTTGTGGTTGATGGATAGATATGACCTGCTCCACCTGAAGCAAGTAAGGTCACTTTTGAAATAAATCGAATCACCTGGAATATAGAGTTGGTTAGATGGTAAACAGTTTGGTTGTAGTATTAAGTTTCTTTTGAATAATGATGCCAAATAAAACTTGAATAACTTAGAAGGAAGGTCCACTGTCACCTCTTGTGTCTCAGTATTCATAACATCAACACCATGACAGACTGTTTCTAAACCATTCTGCAACTCAAGAAAAAAATGCACTTCAATATTCGATCGTATTAAGCTTAACAATTCCAAATCCACATGAAGAGAGAGAAACTAAAACCTTCAACATGCTTCTTGTGCTTCATATCTTGAGAAGGAAAATTACAGCTAAATTTACACATGAAGAGAGAGAAACTAAAACCTTCAACATACTTCTTGTGCTTCATATCTTGAGAAGGCAAATTACAGCTAAAACTGAAAGCCTCCATAGGAAGTGGTTTATAAATGTTATGAGTTCAAACATCTCATAAGCAAGATATTAAGGTAGACTAACTAGGCTATTCCTTTTAGTGGGAGTTTATATAAGCAGCTCATTTTTGTTCATAAATAAGGTACGAGATTGCAGGGGTAGTTTGATTAGATCAGCTTTCATCTTTGTTTAATCATATTTATCTGCAGCATTTACTTCACTTCAGTTACTTTCAATTTTGCTTATATTCAGTAGTTTCTTTTAATTGGGATACAATAACTTCTGTTTACTAGGTAGTAACTGAAATGTCTCCTTGTGTTCAGCACTATTTCTAGACCAAGGGATGACAAGGATAAGCAGCACTTTTATCCCAAAAGTTTTGAGTTTCCTCTTAAACTTAAATATCATTGAGCTATTCTTAACGAGCCATCTTATCATTATCTTAAAATCAAACATACTGCTAAACGCGTAACAAGATCCCAAACTTGGGACCATAAAAGATATGCATCTGAACCAGGTTGTTATGAAGATTTTTGAACCTTCTGGCAATAATTAGAGCTACTCCTAGAAATGTATCAGGATGATTCGGCCAGATATTAAGTGCGGAGAGAAATGTATAGAGTGGTATTTACGGCCAATCAGCAAGGCAGCTTGAACAAGGATAAAAATTCTTTTAAAAAACTGAGGGAGGCATGATACTACGCTGGGGCAGCTGGTGCAATCTAGGAAGGTGCATAGGCAGCATGTGCCGTTTCCTCTAGAGGGAACATCCGCATCAATGATAAACTCTCCTGATGCCAAAACAACTTCAGATGCCAGTGACACGCAAGCAGCTGTTCAATTTCTGTCTAGATAGTTTATGTTGCCAAAGAGGTTGTTGGGAATCTGGAATGGTATCATAAGGCTGTTATCATCGGATCATTCAAGAACAAGAGTAGAAGACAAGATCCTATAAAGAATGATTGTTCAAACCCAATCAAGAAACTTGCCAAGCAAGTTTCCCCAGGGATTTGCATACAAAAGAACCTTCTTAAGTTGCTTAGGCCATGGGACTACAAGCAAAATCTTTTTATTGGGTGTTGGGAGTTTCCTTCTACCGGATAGTTACTGAAATCCTTGTATTCAGCAGTATTCTTTATATTGTTGATATAATGAAAAGAATAAGCATAATTTTTATCCCAAAAGTTTATGAGTTGCTTCCTAAACTTAATATCATTGGCTTCTCTCCTAAAAAGCCCTTTTCTTACATCATAGTTAACATCTTTCAAACGTCCTACTAATCCCCGTGACTACTTCCCAACCTAGGAACCATAATAGTAAAGTACGCAGTGAAAACAAAAATCTCTACTACAAACAAAGAAGAGGAGAGTTTACCTGAGCAGTAAGCAAATCAATTGCAAAATGATGCTTGAACATGGAAATATTGGGATCATTGATAACTGCCTCCAATAAAGCCCTCTCAATCTCCCTTCCAGTCATATCAGCAGCATGAACGATCCTGTGATGAGAGTGCCCCCCCTCTCTAGCTAGATGCAAGTTTCCATCCTCGCCATGATCAAATGAGGCACCCATAGCAATCAGTTCTCTTATCCTGTCAGGTCCTTCCGTACACACAACCTAGGCAAACAAACGAAACTCAG
>NW_019014653.1:1559931-1570856 GCF_000150535.2 Carica papaya | reverse complement strand
CCCGATAGCATATTATACAGATATCTAGAGGCAAAGCCCGATCTAACTTGTGAACTTACAACATGTCATTAGTATATTGAGTTGTCGAAGAATAGCAATCCATGCAAATACCTTTATATTTGATGGTACCGGGGCATTCTACAAAATATTGGCCAAAAAGACTATAGTAGTAGATGGGGCTTTCACTGATATGGTCAAAAAAGGATTTGCAAGTATATAACCCTGAGGCTCCAAGGTCCAGGCTTTATAATCGGGGTGTGAGTGAAGACTAACTAGTGTATGGTTGATATTTCTCAAGTCTCTCTATCAGATAAGTGATGAAAAATGGCAAAGTTTCAACCTGTGATGTCATATATTGAGGTTGCAAAACAAGAAACGGGAGCATTATGTCTAGGAAGTTAGTCGGCCAATGAAGAGTTCCCAATCCTGTGATCCTCCTAAAATAGCCCTCAAGAGCCATCTCTCACTTTTAAATGAGTTAAATTAGGTACAAAGGAAGGACTTAGGAGATGGTTTCCCATGGACTTTTGTGAGTAATGGATCTCCCTGTTGTTGTATTATAGCTAGCTCCGCAATTTCCATGAATATTGTTCATTCTATACCACAAAGAACTAAGTTACCTTGGATAACGTCACAGCCATTTAGCCAAAAGATATAAGTTTTTCAATTTAAGATTTCTGATATCTAAACCATTTGAGTTCTTCGATCGACAACCCAACTCAAGTGAGTGATCCTTATGCTCCTCCCTACCCTCGCCCATAAGAATCTTTTCATACACCTCTATACTCTCAGCACACAAGGAGGAACATAGATAGAGACAAGCTTGAATCAAGGTAACTCTTCCCTTTAAGGAAAACAAACCCCTTTTCAATGCTCCAATGGTTTTACTCACCTTATTTACTACCCAAGACACCAAAAACCCATAATCATCTGTTTTGCATTACGAAGTTGCTTCAAGGCTTTGGTCTATCCTTTCTTATACTTTTGCTTATTGTTGGGTTGTTCTTCCACTTCCCTCCCCCGCCCCCAACCCTGCCCCACCCAAAATCAATTATTTTCTTTTTAGTTTCCTCAAGGGAGCAAGAAGAAGAAGGATTATTTGGAAATAAAGAGATGAGAGGGACTTTAATTTGGTGGAAAGCTCGTTTTGTTTCCGTCAAAGAGAAATGGCCAGTTTCATTGAGCTTTGATTAAGTGGAAACCCAATTTTAGATCAAGATCATACAATGTGGCTTATAGGCTTTTAGTCTAGCAAAAAGATTCCTTCTTGCATTAGCACTTAATTGGTGCTATTTAGTGAATTATTTTCTCGTAAAAAATAGATCTTATATACAAACAGTGAAAATTTTGTAACCATTGAACATAAGATGTTATTGGAAGAGAGATATTTCTCCCTAAATGTTCGTAAACTTTTGTTATAAAATCTCGCATGCCCTCAACAAAATTCAACAAGGAAAAAAATGGCAAATTTCAACACCAGAAAAGCCTTAATTTCAACTAATATGATAAATCCTTATATTCCATTCAGCTTACCTTGGGAACCATCCTCCATTTTATCCTTATGCCAATGAAAATTTTCATTTTCTTCACTAGCAAAACAATATGCAACAACAAACGAAAAAAAAATGTAATAGAGTTGCATTGATCAGAGCATTGCAATACAGTACCAAGAGAAAAGACCTTCCCACCTACAGTAAACATTATTAAGTTCGTCCCTTCCTTCAAAATAATTCCGTCAAAAGCATAGGACGAATGCCCCAAACATTAAACACACACGTATATTTTCACGGGGACATTGCAAAATATCAATGCAACTGCTGTGCTGTGAAGACCCACAATATTTTCCCTACTTTTCCGTAAAGCCAGTGCAACTGTCTACTTGGAAGCCAATTCAGTAACAAAGTTCACATTATTCTGTATTTTTGTAATACATATTTTCTGTATTAAACAATTAAGTTTATTAGAAAACTGTTCTATACCCATGAGCAATAGATTGCAACAATGTTACATAAACAACAATTGGGGAAAAAAAAAACAACACCAACCCTGCTGGATACTTATTTCAGCTCCTGATACTAACTTAGCTTCTTGGAAAAGATTTATCATACTTACATGAATTTATACGTAATGAGTACCATAAAATTTTCCATGGGTACACTTTGCTGGTATAAAAGAACAGTAGAATACAAACGTCTTCCAAACAGAAAATAAAAATCTTAATATTTGGAGGATTTATCAAACCTTGTGGATAATTTAATTGACATGTAAATTCTTTTGTACATAGGCAACAACCCCTTGGTGCCTATAGTAATATACTACACTGTTTATATTTTAAAAAAAAAAATTACAGAAAAAATAAAAAGGGGGAAAACAGTATTAACCATAGAACAGAAACGCATCAACAACAAAACAGCTGTAACAACTACTTTAATATTAACAAACATAAATCAAAATATGGAAAGTAAAAACTTCTAATACTTACATAAATATCTAACCAAATTGTCTAAACTTGCTTACAAGTAAATCTGTGTATATCCAATATTATATATATATATATATATGTATGTATATATATATATTATCAGAGAGAGAGAGAGTACCCTCATCTCACTGTTGCCGAAGAAGGTATCGAAAAGCTTGCGAAAAGCTTGGCCCATGCCTTAAGGCTTTTGATTTTGATTTGTTTTTCTTCCCCAAAACTGATCTCCAACAACGAGAAATCAGTCCGTAGATAGGAGAAAGGCAGGCCCGATTTCAGTAGAAGCAACTTCTCTGCGTACAAATTTATGCGATGAGGATCGATTGAGAGAGAAGAGAGGAGAAGGGAGCAGCGTTTGCTTTTCCTTTTCCTGTCGTTCTTGGCTTTTTTTTCTTTCTTTGTTTTTTTTTTTTTTAAGTGCAAATGGGAAGGGAATTATTTTTAGGAATAAAAAAATAATTTCTTACTCTTTCATTTAAATATTTATAATAACATTATTGGTTTTTTATTTTAATTACAATAAATAAATTATTTTACCTGTGGTTTTTCATTAAAATCAGAACTTCCAATTAATTTATTACTTAAATTAAATAAATTTTGGTATACATTATCAATTATGTTATTTTAAATTTAATACTTGTTGATTAATAAATATTCATATTCATAAAAACTTGTTGTTTTATTTTTATAAAAATACTAAACTTATCATGAAGCTAGTTACAATTAGTTTAAGATAATAAATTGTCAAATATTATAAAATTAAATTACCAAATTGTAATTAGCATATAACAATCTCTTTTCTGTACTTTTATACATATAACTGAATATTTTAATGTCCTACAAATTACTTTTATTTCTTGCTTAAAATATTTTTATGTTCCAAACAATTTTAGTTTGTTGTAAATGCTTCTAGCTTTAGATAATTAGGACAACTTAGAAAATTACTAAAATTAATTAGTAAATAATGTATATTTAATATAAATGTATATGTTTATAAAAACTAAAAAGAATAATAATTACAAAATAAGAGACAATGAACTCAAATGCTAACTTAAATTTATTTCAAATACCTAATGTTATACATATCAACAAAAAAATGTATACAAATCATTATGCAATAAATTAATAACATATTAGTTTATTTTTTAAAATATATTAAAAAAGATTTCTGAACTTTCAGCAAATACATTAAAAACTCTCAATTTTAAAAACTTAATGTGAACCATCGTAGTTTTAAAATTATTAATATAAAAAAAAATATTTTCAAAAGTTAACTTAGGTCGTTAAATTAACTAAAAATAAAATAACAATAGTACTCTTTTATTTTAAGGTGTTATTTTTATGATTTAAAGAAGAAATAAAGCTCTCACTTCCCTCTCTTTAACTAAAGGTTTATAGAGAAACCTGATAATCAATTAAGAAAAAGAAAGATAAAAATCAATTACACAAGCAATATGAAAAGAAAATGTGATTTATATAAAAGATAAATGACTTACTTTTCAACTCAGTAAACGACAAAAATGGACCTCAAAAAATTACAACAAAGTTTGGGTTTTAACTTTTTTTGATATTCATACTTTTGTTATCTACATTATTATTTTTTTTTTCTTCATTACTAGCTTTATTATCGTTGTATTTATTAATGAGATAGATGTCGCTACATTTATAATGAAAAATGGAAGCAAAAGTTTATATTAAAGATTGGTTACTACTTCGATAAATTTGATGAATGGAATAGAGTAGAACTTATTAGCTACGTGTCATGATTGTCCAATAGACCTAAAATATTGAATTTGCACTTAGACAAGATGAAAAATTAGATAGGGAAATAGAGATAGGTAATTAAGATGGAAGATTTGATTTAATTGTGTGTGTGTGTGTGTGTGTTTATTTTTTCAATCTCATTCCTGATTCCAAATATTTGCCTAAAGATGTAGGTGTTTTATCCCCGAGCAATGGTTGGATATACCACAAACTCTTCTCAATGAGATTGATTATTCTGTTTCAACCTAGCTATGACTACACATTAGCTTTTGTGGTTGTTGATCTGAGTGCCTTCTTTGATGAAGCAATATTGGTTTGTCTTAAGCATTACGCTAAATTTAAAGATTCCTTTATTGATTTATAGAAAAGTACTTAATATTGACAAAATCATAGAAATATGTTTTTTTCTAATTAATCTAAGAGAAATTGCAAAAGAATATATATCTTTATATTAATAATAATATGTCTTATAAACCAATCACATTAAATTGAATAGAATGTTATTGATATGATCTGCTTTGAAGATATTATTATTAAATGTTTTGTTATTAATATAAGAAAATAGTTTTTATCATAATATATTTCAAAATAGTAAATATGTAACGATGGAGGAAAAATAGGGTTGAGTTATGCAATTAGAAATTTAGAGATATAAAAAACCTAAAAATCACATCAAGAATTTCTTAAACATCACATTTAAGAGATCTTAAGCATCACATTTAAGGGTTTGATTATATTACACAATTAAAAAAAATGAGAAACTCTCAAAATATATTATTAAATATTTAAATGATCAATAAATGAAATTACAAAGTTATTTATAATAATATTTTCCTAAGTAGAACTAAACTAGAATATAATAAATTAGTAGAATCAACAATACTAACCCTAAAAAGAATAAGAAAATAATATTAGTAATACTAATTCTAATGCAAATAAAAAAATATTATAAAAAATAAAAATATAAGTTACTAAAATTATAATAGTACTCCTAAATAATATAATAATAAACTCTGAAATAATATAATAATTTCATAATTGAAGTAATTATAACTTCTAATATATTTGGTATAATTCGTTATGCATCATTATCCCCTAGTTGAAGAAAACTCATCCACTAGTTTTAAAGTGGGAAACGATATAAAACCTTGACACTTGAGTTTCTCATAAAATTTTAACAATCTTTTTACTATATTATTCTTTTCAATAGCAAACATGATGAAAACACATAAATGTTTAGTAGTGTCAAATTCTGATAGTATAATGAAAACATTATATGACCAATTTGAGCTTCAGCGTCATTTTTAAGTTGAATATCTTTAGTCTCAATTATTAACTTAGTTTCTCCTTACATTTGATCACTAGAAGTACAATGACGAATAAAAACAAGACTTTGTTGAGTTAGCAAAATGCTTGATTTATCAATTCATGTTTGGTTATGGTTGGGGATGTAGTTGCATCTAAAGATTGAATTGTTCACTTGTAGATATTCAATCAAATTTTTACAACATTCCTTATGAATAATAAGCTTTTTATATTTATTTCTATACTATGATACAGTTTGAGAAATTAAAGAATTGTTTGAATTTTTTTATACTTGAACTGTATAGTTGTGTTTAGCAACTATCAACAAGGACTTGTCAATTATATCGTCCTAAAGCAATTACTCATTTTTCTCTTTATAATTTTACATGTTTAAACTTTTTTTCATTACACTAACTTCTTGATAAAGGATAAAATGGTCTGGTCAAACTGGTTTGGCCAACCCTAATTCACAAAAGTCAAACAAAACACATTTTTGCAATGCTTATTCACTAGTGTGCGCACACAAGGTTCACATGTTGACTTCAGGTCATTGGAAAACATCATCTTCTGTTAGTCAACTTGCACGAAGGTTGTGGTTACAGATCAGATGATGGTGTAAGTCATGACTAAGCAATAATATAGGATCAAGAGAGGCAACAACTAAGAACTTACACTAGTGAGTGTTGTGGTTTACTATGGAGTTTCATCGTGGGGCTTTGGACATTGGCCAGTCAAGCCTTCTTAGAGCAAATGATGGTGGTGTTGACCACCTCCGACAGGTGGCTGGTGAATGATTTTTAAGATTTTTTTTAAAATTTTTTTAGATGAGTATCAGACTGTTTGAGTATAGGGTATTGAAAATCTAAGTGTATAATACTTTTAATTATAATAGAAATTGATGTAAATAAAATAAGCTTGATTTATCCAATTAGGGACTGCGAGATAAGAAAAGACTTACATATCACATTGGGGTTTTTAAACATCACATTTAAAGCGTCTTAAGCATTATACTTAAGATTTTGATTGCATCACGCAACTCAAAGAATGAAAAACTCTCAAAATATATTATTTAATAATTTAGTGATTAATAAGTAAAATTATTACACAACTATTTATAACAATCTTTTCTTAACTAGAATTAAATTAGGAAATAGTGAAACAAAATGAAGTTCACCGATTAAGCTATCTAAAACTAATGTTTTTGTGTAAAAATGATAGATAAAAAGGAAAAAAAATATCAAATTTGCACATGCGGTGTTTGGTGACGGTGGAAGGTGCGGAAACAGCGAATGGAGAGAGAAGCTGTTTGCGGGAGTGGCTGAATGACGAGTGTGTGTGTTTACCAGCAAAACAACAAGGAAAAAGTACAAGAAAACAGAGAAAAAATGCAAGTTTTTGGTGTTGTGTTTGCGGCAGGAGAGAGGAGAGCAGCTAGGGTTGTTCGGGGAAGAAGATAGGTTTAAATACCCATTATATCCCCGAGTTCAGCTGAGCTCGAACACATTGAATCACTCTTTACTGAAACTTGGGCAGGGTCAGTTACTTCATTTTTCTTCTTCTTCTTCTTCATACAGGCCTGATAACATCCCCCCTCAAGATGGAGAATAGACGTTTTCTGCTCTTATCTTGACCATATACTCTTTAAGAAGCCAACTAGATAAAGCTTTAGTAAAAATATCTACTAGTTGTTGTTTACTGCTCACATACCTCGTGACTATACTCCCAGCATGTACTTTATCTCTAACTAAATGGCAATCTATCTCAATATATTTGTTTCTTTCGTGAAATACAAGATTAGTAGCTATATGTATGGTACCCTTGTTATCACAATATAGGTCTGTTGCTTTTAAATTACATACTTTAAAGTCATTAAGTAAGTACCTTATCCAAGTTAGTTCACAACACACACTAGCCACGGTTCTATATTCTGCCTTTGTTGAAGATCTTGAAATTGTTTGTTGTTTCTTAGATTTTCAAGATATTAATGAATTACCTAGAAGAATATAATATCATGTCATAGACTTTCTTATGTCTAGGCATCCCACTAGTCATTGTCAATACAAATATTTAGTTTTAGCTTAGATATATTTGAGTAAAATAAACCTTGACCTGGTGTACCTTTAACATACCTTAAGACTTTGTATGCAACCCTTAAGTGACAGTCTCTAGGATTCTCCATTATCAGAGTAACCTAGATCAAGTCTTGTCAATATGAGGTATATCAACCTTCCAATCAACCTCCTATACATCGTTGGATCTAGAATTGGCTCTCCTTCATCCTTTGAAAGTTTAATATTTTAGTCCAGAGGAAGCGATGAGCTTTTGCTTCCTAAAATTCTTGCATCTTTCAAAAGGTTTAAGGCATATTTCCTCTGGCATATATGAACCCCTTCCTTTGACCTAACAACTTCAATACCAATGAAATACTTTAAATTTTCTAAATCCTTAATTTTAAATTTGTTATCCAATATTATATTTAGTTCTTTAATAACAAATTCATCATTATCTACCACAATAATATCATTAAGGTATACAAGTAGTACGATAAAGCTCTCACCATTGGTCTTTACAGACAAACTGTAGTCGGCTTTGGATTGCTTGAATTCTTGTTGAGTAATAAATTTAAAAAATTTGGCATACCACTATCTGGATGCTTGCTTAAGTCCATACAAGCTTTTTTAGAGTCTACATACTTTTCCTTCTCTTTTTTTAAGATGCTTATGAGGAAGCTCCACATACATTTCCTCATTTAAATCTCCATGTAAAAAAGCGTTGTTGACATTTAACTATTGAAGGTGTCATCCTCTGATTGCAGCTAGAGTCAACAATACTTTTACAGAGATAATTTTGGCTACAGGTGAAAATGTCTTGTGATAGTTTAGACCTTCTCTTTGAGTGAAACTCTCAGCAATAAGTCTAGCTTTGTCTTTTTTAATGGTATCATCTGCTTTGAATTTCACTTTGTAGACCCACTTGCATCTTATTGTTCTCTTCTCTACCGGTAAATCAACTACTTTCCAAGTTTTATTTTCTTCAAGAGCTTGGAGTTCGTTTTTCATGGCATTTATCTAGTTTGGGTACTCGTTGGTCCCCTTATATGAATTTGGTTCATTATAGGATACTACAACAAGTATGTATTTCTTATGTCCCCCCCCCCCCCCAAGTCTACTATATGCAATTATGCTTAATAGGAGAACGACACCACCATTGCGAACTTGTGGATCAGACAACTCTATGCAATCGTTGTTCCCTTGAATCTGATCACATATGTAGTCCTTTAAGTACTTTGATGGCCTCCTTGTCCTTGTTGATTTTTTCTTTGGCATTTCATCGTCATTCATATGGTCTTATCTCCTTTCTCCTTCCTCATTGATCATTTTTTAATTGTTGGATACTCTTCTATCTGTGTGAGGTTCTTAACCTCCATATTTGGGCTATCTTGACCCACCATTTGGTCCTTGTGTTGTCTTGTACAAAGGTGTTTGATTCTAATTTGTCTATCAATATATTTTTAGACTCATATATAGTTTACATACCCTTTATACACTTCTTTTCCTTGTGAGGAAATATTTTTTCATGAAATATTATATTTCTAGAAATAATAACCTCACTGGTTTCTTCATTTAGCAATTTCTATCCCTTTATACCAAACGGATACCCTATGAACACATTTCTTCTTGCTCTTGCATCGAATTTTTGTCTCCCACTCAATAAAGTAAATGCGAAGGCTAAACACCCAAATACTTTCAGGTGACTATAATATGGTTCCTTTCCATACAGAATCTCAAAAGGTGTCTTCCCACCTAACACAGAGGAGGGTGTTCTGTTAATTGAATATGTAGCAGTAAGCACAAAATCCCTCCAATGCTTGGTGTCCATTCCACTTTAGAATTTTAACGCCCCTGCAGTATTGAGTATTTGCTTATGCTTTCTCTCTACTCTTCCATTCTATTGTGCACTTTCCACACAACTCTTTTGACGCATGATTCCTTTTTCATTATAGAATCTCTTTATTTTGAATTCTCTTCAGTTACTAGTTCTAATTACTCTTATTTTTCTGTCAAATTGAGTCTCAAAAAAAGTGCAAAAATGTTGTTAATGTGAACCTGTTTCAACCTTACTTTGCATCATCTATACCCAGGTAAATCTAGAAAAATCATCAACAGTTGTTAAAAAATATCTAAACCCATCATAAAAAATTTCATTACAATGTCCCCAAATGTCACAATGTATTAAATCAAAATATTATTATGCTTTATTATTTCTATGAGAAAATAAAAGTTTATGTATTTTTGTCCATGAACATACATAACATAACTTAGAGTCTTTGTTTGCTAACATATCAAAATCAAAACTGTTGTTGAATGAAGGGTGTCTAAGTTTATAGTGCCAAATATTAAAGTCTCTCTCCTCTTTGTTGGAGCTTTGTAGTGTCATTCCTGCAAAGATTTGTTGACTTACGTTTTCTGAATCCTTGGGTTGTCTAAGCTGGTATAGTCCATCCTTAATCTCGCTCATCCCAAGTGTCTTTCAAGTCAAAAAGTCCTGAATAACACAATATTGTTGTAAGAAAATTAGACAACATCTGATATCCTAGTTTAACCTTTTTACAGATATTAAATTAAATCTAAATAAAAGCACACATAACACATTGTTTAATACAAGTTTATCACTTAATTTTACTACCTCTACACAAGATACATCTACACTTTTTCCATTTGATAATACAACTTTATATCTAAATTTAATGTTATCTTAGTACATAATTGTGGTGTGTGTACTATATGATCTGAGGCCCTAATATCAATTATCCAAGTTGTGTGTGTTAATATTTCTATCTATTGTGCATATATTAAAATAAGAAAATATACCAGAGAATGCAGTAAGTTTCTGATCCCAAGTTTGCTCTGAAGTTGCTTGTACTATGTTAACAGTAGCCTGATTTCCTTGAATGAAGGACATAAGTTGGTGGAGTTGATCCTCTGTCAATAAATTATGCTCTTCTCCCTAAGTTTAGTTTAATGACATTTGATTGATGTTGGGTTGTCTGATCTTGTTTTGGGTCCTTTGTCCCTTTACTTAGTTCTTATCTCTATAGCATACCTTAGCCGTATCTCCTAGCAGATTACAATTGGTGCATACAGATCTATTTGGATTGATCTTAAAACATCTTTCCAAAGAATGTCCAGTCTTCTTATAATAGATACAATAATACTTCTCTTTGTTCGAACTGGCAATTCTCTGTGATTTATTAGCCTCTTTTATATTGAAAGCTATGGCCAGGTTAGTGACAAATTTCAAATAAATTTCTCTCATTTTTTCTTCTTGTTGGATGATAGAAAATGTCTCATTCAAACTAGGAAGAGGCTTTATTGTG
>NW_019014653.1:1548094-1558642 GCF_000150535.2 Carica papaya | reverse complement strand
AATGTGCACATGGGTACTAAAAGTATACTAGGAAAAAAAGTATGTAGCGAAAGGATCTAAGAATTTAAAACGGTACATATTAAACCCTTTCTGTTTGGATCAATTCACAGCAAAAATATTAGTGGTATGTCACCTAATAATAAACAAAGGAAAAAGAGATTTCTAATATGGATAATTAATCATTAACCTTAACTGCCCTTTTTTTAAATCAAAGCACAACAAACACAATAGTATAAAAAAAAAAAGGGACTTACTTTTATCGTCTATTCAAACATGATGAAAACTAGACTGAAATAATCCTACAATAAGGACTAAATAAATGACAACTTAATAAACATAAGCTTAAATAAAATTCAGCATCAGATGTAACTAGACTGATAATTTTATTAGTTCATGATAAAAGAAGGAAGTAAATTAGAATATTAAAAAAAATAAATTAAAATATTAAAAATAAAAAAAATTATAATATAAACATCTTTGCTGCGTTGATGATGACCAAAAGATGATAATGGATCAAGCACATGGACATGAATATCGCCTCCGACAGGTTGTTGGTGAATAGTTTGGCAGCTGTTTTAGGTTTTAAGAATTTAGGGGTATGATACTTTTAATTCTGACAGCAAATTAATATAGAAAAATAGAATTAATTTATCTAATTAAGGATCTGAGGATTAAAAAAGAAAGACCAAGATATCACACCTAAGGGTTCTTAAACATCACGTGTAAAGAATTTTAAGCATTACATCATATAACCAGAAAAATGAAAAAACTCTCAAAATATATATGATTTAATACTTAAGAATGATTAATAAATAATATATGATAATCTTTTTCTTAATTTCGAGCTAAACTTAGGTAATAGGAAAACAATTCGAACTAAGAATATGTAGAATTAAAGTATTTTTAATAAAAATATAAATTATCTTTAAATGTGATAGAATCATTTTAATTGTTAATTAGACCTCGATCTTATTAAAATGACTATAAGATGAACGAGATATAAATAGAGAAATAGGTGATATGAGAATCTATTTAGTGCATAACTTGGGGAGTTTGTAATCAACTAAAAACTAAATAGTCAATTATTGTACATATTTGAAGTTAACTACAAATTAAATTTTATTTTTATATTTTAAAAATTAATAAATAACTACTATAAATATTTAATTTTACTTTTATATTTAAAAATTAAAAAATATATCATTATTATGTATACTGTCAATTTAATTAAAAATTTAAATAACTAACTGTTATATATATATTTTCAATCAACTTAAAAATTAAATTAGATTTTTATATTAAAAATTCTATTATGAATATAATCACTTTAGCATTATTTTTATGTTTAAAAAATTTAAAATAGATATTATCATTTTGCTTTTATTGAATATTTTAAAATTTATTTTAAATTTATAAAAATAGAAAATTGTCATGTGGCACATTTCGGCTTTATTTATAGGTAAGGACAGAATTCTGTAGCCACTCATGGGTTTCATATCCAATCAATTAATTTGCACCTTTTAACTTGACTTGGTTGGGCTCAATTTAACTTTGAGTTTTCATTAAAGCAATAAATAGCCTTTCTACTTAATCTCAAAAATCCTTCGGCGATATTTCTCTGCCACTACGTATCAGAACCAAACTTCTCTCTTCTAATGGATTCTCTCCCACGTTCCCCAGGCTGATTTGTATCACTAAGCAAAAGCATTGTGTTAATGAGATCTTGAAGATCATCACAATTTCACCTTAAAAATGAGAGATCCTACTTGAGACAACCAAGCAAAGTACAGCATATTTTTGCAAGATTTGCCCTCACCAAAAAGAGTGTAACGAAAACAAAAAAAAAAAAAGGGTCTTTAGATTTCAATCTTGAGGAATCATAACAAGTTTCAAAATTATATGAGTAAATGTGAATTGGCATATGACATGTAGATATTGCTGTTTTTGAACACATAATGTGCATCCCCCATCTAAAAAAAATAATAAAAAGCTGGATCCCTTCATCTCATCCAACGGAAGATTTGGAATCACAAACTCTCAACTGCATGATCGCTGCATCAACACGGAATATGCAAATAAACGATCCTACTTCGGCTTCAAACACAAATAACACAACTTGCATCTTCTTGTCCACAAATTTTCTTTCATTTCTTTCAATGTTTAAAAAGGCACATATTCCATCATCAAACCTTTAAAGGAAAAATGGTTTACCAAATACAGCATCCTGGCAAATCAGTGAACAGAAATATTTGCTGTCATTCCATCTACCAACTTAAGATACCCCTTGCTGCAGCTGAGCTGAAGGCTAGAAAACCATCAGAACACAATGTACTCTCCGCACTGTCTGTATTCTCAAAGAATATATATTTGCCACAGTTTCTAGTTCCCTCTCAACAAGAAACATGTACATGAGGCTTCTAGTTGTCCTACTGATGAGAAGGACTCACCACAAGACTAAGACCCAGGGGGCACTGAATTTGTTTCTGATGATCTAACTATATCATCAATTGCTTCCATATCGAGAGCCATATCATTAATATCTCCCCCCTCTACCTCCATAATCATCTCATTACTGTCAGCTGCCATGGGTTCAACCCCATTTGGAACCAAATTTGAGTGCAATAATGGCTCTTCACTGGCTGTGTTTGGTTCATCAGGGTTCCGCATTGCTGTTTGTGGATATGGATCAACACAGACGTTCAATGTAGACGATACTAACAAATTCTATAGACAAGAAAAAGAAACTATAAGAATCGACGAATCAACAATATCATTAGAAAACTACAAATAAATAAACTTTAATGACCACGCAGAAACAGAGACTTGGTTGCAAGAATTTTAAATTCAAATCATATGGAAGGCTTGTTTCACTATCAGCTATTTCGTTGGACCATTGGAGAACCGATGAATGCATCATACATCACTCCACACATATAAAACACCATGAATATGAACGATGAAGTTTAAAAACATGGTAAACCACGGAGTCTTTATGAGCTCATGGATACATGGGGAGGGGGTTTGCAAGGAGGCCAAACTCCTGGGTATAGGGCACTTTTTCTGGGTTTATGGACCTTATGGCTTCAAAAGAATAGACGGATATTTAATGATTACTCCCCCCCAGTCAGGACCTATGGGACTGGATGACATTCTTGGCCACACTATGGGCGAAGGCTCCTGGATGGTATTCAGACACTGCTCTCTTTGTGGAACACAGGAGAAGAGAGGCAATAGCCCATTAATGACTCAGGATTAGGAGTCTATACTCCTCTTTCTTTTGGCCTTTATGTTTATTCTCTCTTCATCTTTCATTAGATAATTTGAGGAGGCTGTCTTATTCTCCCTGGATGTAAATTTCTCTCTTTCTTATAATACTTATTTTTCTGTTAAAAAACATGATTACTCAAAACGACAGAAATCTATAACGAACAAACATTAAGGATAAATCAAATTGATTTGCAGTCACAATAAATGTTTGTTACAAAAAGTTTAATTAACACTAGCAGTAAAAAATAAATTGCAGCTGAACTCAAACCAAGAATCCTAAAACTTCGATCATCAGCCAAGTCAGAACTTGGACAGATACATGAGTCATCATAACTCAGAACTACGTGGACAACCTCAATAGACTATTCAAAATCTAAGACTTATTAATCAGGAAATTCGTAATTAAGCATTTTAGACATCAGCTTTATGACAATTTTGATAAGATTTCTGGAGAAATTGGACAGGTTAGAATATCATCAAAATTTCTTCTGACAACCCACACTGAAATAAGAGCAAATTTTGTCAAAGTTGAGTAATATGCTATGTACAGGCCCTTCAAAATATTTTGAGGAAAAATGAGTTTATATAAGAAAAGATCATAGCAGCTGTGTATTGACAATCTGAGCTTGTAATCTGAATGCAGTTTACTTGTGATCAGTTCACACAAAGTGGTCACCTGAACTCAAACAGATGCTGGGAGGGAAACCACAAAATTTCAATAGTTTATGAAGAAAAAGAACAGAAGTGTCAGATTTTTGCTCCCTCAGCTATTACGTGAAAAACATGTAACAGAGCAACTTGAATCTAGATCTGTTGGCTATTCAAAGTTAGCTGCTTCTAAACTAGTCATTTTAGATTTTCTGTCTTAAGTATTTTACATGTTTCTCTATTTCTTCACATGTGCACATGTATGAAAATACATACAACAATTTATCTGCAAGGGCCCCCATGAACACTTCAAATAAGCATGATGTATCACATACCCGAAGTAACAAATCAACAAAGATATCATTCAGTCAAGATTGATTAATACAATAACAAAGCAAAGGTGACTGCTCTTCTCACTATGACTTTTCTACATATGCATGTTATAGTCTTTAAAATAACACTCTATTGGGTGAAGTGTAAAAAAGAATGAAATTATGGAAAATAACAAATGTACTTCTTTAGAGTTCTTTTTTACATCAAAAGGAAAAGAAAAAATATCATTGATATAAAAAAGACACAAAATATGGAGGATTAGGTGTCTTCCAAAAAGAAAAGAAACCAAAAGAAAGAAAAGAGATGACTAGCTAAATTGTAGAAAGAATAGAAGAGTCAACTAATCTCTATACAAAATCGATAAAGAAATATCTTTAAAGTATCCATGCCCTCAGCTCCAACAAAGGCTAAAGAACCTTTATCCCATAAAATCACAAAAGGTGCATCATAATTTCCAATAAAAAATAAAAAATTGGCACTCTCTAGCCAAATCACCCACAAACCAGAAAAAATTGCCGACCTTGACCTCCCTCTTCACTGTCAACTCCATCCGGACCATAGAAAGGATAGTACTAAATCTAATTCTTTAGAGTTTAAATAAATACAAACTGACTCATCTCCTCCTAAAATATTGCATGTGTGTTTCATTCACCTTATAAGCTTCTTTCTATTTTTTGATGCAGTATAAGATCAAGAAATTTGAATATCTCAACTATCAAATGTTTCATTGAAATTTTTGCTTTTAAACTGAAGGCCTTTTCTTTCCTGTGCCAGTTAAAATATGAACAGTAGTTTGGTTGGATTTAGGCCAGGACAGCAATCTGGAGTGCGAAAAAGGAAATATGTATAGCATTTTTCATTTATTGGTCAGTTTTTTGTGCTCATGAGGTAAGACAAATTAGCGAGTAATTTGACTACGTAAAAATTTAGGATAAAATTGGGACATTGTTCAAGACTTCTTAAACATCACATTTATGATTTTGATTATATCAACAATTACAAAGTTCAAAAAAATTATCAAAAGAATTTTTAATAATAAGCTTCTTAAATATGAGATTGTAAAGGTACAGTGCTTCCTCAGTAAAATTTCCCAAATATGATTGAGTAATGGAATAACAAATATTAATATTCTTAAGAGATACCTTTTTTTTCCTGAAAGAAAAAACTTTATTAAGAGAAGAGGGAAAACAAATACAAAAAACGGAGGGTACATCCTCGTAGTTGTTACAGGTTATAATATTATTAGGAGATACTGCTACTAAAAAAAACAATGTATTAGATCCCAAATAATTGAATTCCTAAATAAAATAAAACCCTGATATTGATAAATCTTAATTTAGCTATGTGTGTAGTTGGAGCATAACGCTAGAATTTTTCAGATTTGCAACTCTCCATTTCTGATTCTTTGGGATAAAGTTCTCTTTTGGCTTCCTTTTGGACAAAGGCCAACAGTTACTTCAAGGATATTTCTTTAATTCTGTGTGGACTCCATCTAATGATTACATATGTTAAACCAATATGTAAAAGGTAATAAGTTATCTACACTAGTGGTATAATCCTTCTGCCGTAACTTCTTCACCCAGAATGATCTTGTTTGCAGATTTCCTTCGAGACAGATTTGGAACAGAGAAACATCCACTTATATTTCATTAATTCCAGAATTAATATTTCTTATTTAGTGCTCATCCTTTCCTCGCTGGAGAATATCTATAGCAACTCACAAATGAACAATAATACCCATGGCAAAGTCGGAATTGGTAAAAATTGGGGATACGAGAGAGGAGAGACAGTTGGCGGATGTGTTGGGTTGTAGAGTGGGTGATTTGCCTTTGAAATACCTTGGTCTTCCTTTGGGTGCAAAATTCAAAGACTCTAGAACTTGGGATCCGGTCATTGAGATGTTTGAGAGGAGATTGGCGCGCTGAAAAAAGAATTTTCTGTCAAAGGGTGGAAGACTGACTCTAATTAAAAGTACTTTAGCTAATTTACCGATTTATTATCTTTCGGTGTTAGCTATTCCATCCAAGGTTTGCAAAAAAGTTGGAAACAATACAATGCAGATTTTTATGGGGTGATGAGATAGATAAAAAGAACTATCATTTAGTAAGATGGGAGGAAGTAAAAAACCCTATGGAAAGTGGAGGATTGAGGTTGAGATCTACTGTTCAAATGAATAATGCTTTGTTAGGAAAATGGTTATGGAGAAATTGTAGGGAAGGTGACAGATTATGGTGTAAAGTGGTAGGAGCTAGATGGGGTGCAAGGGGTGGGAGAGATGGTAGGTGTGTGGATGGGAGAGCTCATGGCTTTAGTTTATGGAAAAATATATTAAAAGGTAGGAAAGCCTTTGAGGAATGTACTAGATGGTGTGTTGGAAATGGTTTAAAAATAAGGTTTTGGGATGACATTTGGGTTGGAAATGTTAGACTTAAAGACAGATTTCCAAGAATTTTGGAGATTGCTCAGAACAGAAATATGATGGTAAGGGAGGCGTATGTGGAAAATGGAGACCATAGGTGGTGGGATGTGCAGGTGAAGAGAAATTTGAATGATTGGGAGATTGATGAGTTTTCAGCAACTATATCTGTTATTATCTGAAATAAAAGTGGGGGGCCAGGATGATTATAACCAGTGGACGAGGGAGAAATATGGGATTCTTTCTGTGAAATCCCTATATTGTCATCTTTGGGGTGGAAAGGTGAATGCAGATTCTGTGTTTCCATTCAAGCAAGTATGGAAGACTAAAGCACCTCCAAGATTGCTTTTTTTGTATGGGAAGCGTGCAGAGGAAGTGTTTTAACAATAGATATGCTCATGAGGAGGGGGAGACGCTTGGTGAATAGATGTTATGTGTGCAAATGTTATGATGAATCTTGTAACCATCTATTATTGTGGTGTTCGCCTGTTTATGATCTATGAACTTCTATTTATGGAATGTTGGGAATTAAATGGGTTATAGCGGGGTCGGTTAAGGATGAATTGTGGGCTTGGGCTAGGTTGTGTGAGAAGAAAAAATATTTAATGCTGATTCCATTATCTCTAATGTGGGTTGTGTGGAAAGAGAGAAATTCAAGAACTTTTGAAGGGATAGAAAATGATTTTAACAGCATCAAGGATAGATGGTTTCATCTTTTTAGTTCTTTATTTTTGGGACATGACACTCAGGATCTTGAGGATTTGGGAATGGTTTTACATCATTTGATTGAGCTGTAACTGTTGTATATTGGGCGGTACCCCCTTTGTACCTTTGAAATAATATTTTTTTTATTTAAAAATAAATAAATAAACCTTCTGTGATTGAGTTGCACCCCTTTATCGACTAGTGAATGAATTTCCTTTAACTTCTAATTCAATATGTGTATATATATGCATACGTATATATAGACACAAAGAGAGTAGCTGATGGGTTTAGTTCTGCATCCTAATCCTGTTAACCTGGAGAATGAAGAGAAAAGGATAGACTTTTGATAGGAAACGACTCCTTTCTATTACGGTCTATTGGCTTCAAACATAGCTTATGCCTCTAAATGGTCATATGCTAGAATATGTCTGGTGCCTACTTGTATATGACACCATTATGTTGGTTTACCACCCAATTGGTAATTCATGAGTACTCTTTTCTATCAAGAAGTACTGAAGACTCCAAGTTCATTCAACCAATTAAAAATAGAAACAAAATTAACAATGTTAAGCTCTTTTTACCATTGTACCTTTTCTAGTGCCAGAGCAAGCTTTGAGAGATTTGGATAGATACTCTGTGCAGCCAATAAGATCTGTTCAACATATAAATTGGAACACTTGATTTACAGCAAAGCTAAAAATGCAAAACAAAAAAAGTAACTATTCAAACAGTCATCAAGAAGCATATTGATCAAACCCTCAAGCATTTTTCAATATACATCAAAAAGTATAGTCGGGATAAGGGGAAACCTGAAAAACCATTGCAATAAAGTATCATGTAGGTCATATTTGTTATGAAGCTAATTGAATGTTAAAAAATTACTCCTCTTTGTTTACAGGACTAAGTCACTGAAGTAGATGGGCTTTGACAGCACATGGTGCAATTGGATCAGGCATGTCATGTCCCATTTGCAAATGAGTCTCCTCCTCTGCAACTCAAACAAGCCTTATTAGTTCTAGATCATGTCTTCTACTGAGATTCCAAGGCAATTTCCGGTCTTAAGATCAATTTTCAAAAGTTGATCTCAAAAAGTTGGAGACTGTCTCTATCATAGAGGCAATTGAGGTTAGCAAATTTCTTTTCCTATTAAGGACATAGGTATTTTCCTATTAAAGTAAAGGGAAAACCATTAATAAAATCAATGGAAAAGGAACTAACTTTGCAGAAACTCTCCATTTTTCTCAGAAAAAATCAATGTTCTAGATCCATTGGTCCCTATCGTAGATGGTCTAAATATGTTCTAGACCTCTTGAACAAAACTATTCTACCAAGGATTGTTTAACTCCTATGAGTACGAGTCTCATAGAGACTAAGTTTCCTTTCTGGAAAATCTGGAAGGTGAATGCTCCTTCCAGATGCTTTCTTTGCTTGGGAATCAGTGCGCGGATGTATCCTCACTACTGACAAATTAATGAGAAGGGGAAAGGATATGGTGAACTATTGTTACCCATGCAGAAGAGTGGAGGACTTGTAATCATATTTTACTTGGGTGTCCACTTGCATAAAGCCTTAGGATCATGGCTTATGGGTTTCTAGGGCTTAGTTGGGTAATGGCTGACGCGGTAAGGGATGAGATTTGGGTCTGGACGCATGCCAGTGAGGAAAGAGAAATGTGGACCTCATTCCCCTTGCTAAATTTTATGTTGCATTGAAAAAAGCAGGAAAGCTTTTGAGGGGTAGAAGAGGATCTGGATAGGGTTAGAGCTAAGTGGTTCTATATCTCGGTTTTTTCGTTATAGGTCATCCTTTATACTCTATTGAAGATTTTAGGAACTTTATTAACATACCGATTAATTTATAAATATTTCTATTTACGGGCTGGCACCTCCTTGATGCTTGTAATTAATGATATTTACCATATTTTTTTTGAGATAGATATTTACCATATTTTATTTCAAAACTTATGAGCACAGGTCCTCGCTTTACCATACTTTTGACATGAGGATCTGGAATTGTATCGGCAAAATGTAGGATGCATTATAAATATGCCACCTTAACTAGACCTTGCATTGCCTTTTCAATGAACAAGTTATACAAATTTCTTCATTAGAATATGTATGATCATTGGCAAACAACTAAGCAAGTTATTTAGTATCTTGATGATACCTATAGTCTCAGCATATCCTTTACTAAATGTCTCTTGATCTATAATGGTTTTAGCAATGTTGATTGAGTATTACCCTACTTTTGATATCTTCACCAAACCATTGTTGTCCATTTGTTTGCAAAGTTTTAGGACAAACTCGTCTTCATCCACCGCATCAGTTTGAGGGGGCTGTTATTCTATAAGACAGCATACATGAATATTTTCAATGTCCTAATATTTATTGGAAACAGTCCAGATTTAATTAACTCCAGTTAGAATTTTGATTCTGCTTCCTGTAATCGCTCTCTTGACAGTTTGAACTGACATAATTATGTTTCCCACAACCAAGAAAACTCTGTTTAGGCTGAGCTTTATACAATTATCTGTTGATCTAAACTTGAGATTCCCTATCACATTTAAACCATATAATTAATTTGGATATATACACAGCAAATATACTAAATAAAATCATGTGAGATTGTTGCTGAAGGTGGGGAGTAGCATGAGGTCATTCAGAATCTCAACGACTGGAAAATAAACGAATATGAACCTCTTTTGAGCTCTTTGACATCAGATTCGCCAAATGAGGATTTTGACCAACCAGCATAGACTCTTAGTACAATGGGTAAAATCATTGTGAGGACTTTCTACAAGTATTTGACCAAGAAAGAGCCATTTGAGGGAATTTTCTGTTTAGGAAAATTTGGAAAATAAATGTGCCCTCAAGGTCAGGTTTTTTTTTTTTTGCTTGGAAAGCAGTTCATTGGTGCGTTTTGACTATTGATAAACTTATGAGAAGAGGAAACATCATGGTTAACTAGTGTTGTTTATGTAAGAGAAAGAGAAGACTTGCAACAATATTCTATTTCGGTAGCCCATTGCATATAGCTTATGATCTATGGCTTTTGGAATTCTGGGATACAATTTGGTCATGGCTTGCACTTTTTTTCTTTTTTTTGGAATAGTCATGGCTGGCACCTAAAGAGAGTTCTGGGCTTGGAAGATATTATGAGTCGTAAAAAACATTTGGGAC
>NW_019014653.1:1527873-1539615 GCF_000150535.2 Carica papaya | reverse complement strand
TGTTATGGATTACAACATATTTTCCTTCTATAGTAACATAATTGTAGGCAATTGACTTCCCATGTATAATATCGTAATTATAGGCAGTAAATTAAAAGGCTAATAAAGCTAGTTACCTCATAAAAATCTCTCTGTATGTGTATATATATATTATGGTCTATTTGAATAAAATTATCAAAAACATTCACATATTTTTCTTTTTACATGGTATTAGAATTAGGGATTGAGAGAGAGCTAAACTAGATCAAGTCAGAGAGGGATTGAGCAAACCATTCCCGATGTCGGCAGCAGATTGACAGAATCGACCTCTGATCAAATCTATATGAGGCTGGCGCGGTGAAGCAAAAGAAGATAGATCGGTGTGAAACAAAATTGCACGACGATCTTCTCGTGCGCGTCTCCAACCTAACCTGTGTCCTATCAATCTGTGTGCGGTAGGCATAGTGGTGAAGCAGAAGAAGCTGGATCGATGAGAAATAGAATCGCGCGGCACTCTTCTCGTGCACGTTTGGAACCAGAAGACAAGCGGCAACCGCATGGAGACAAAAGCCGAAGAGACACTTTTCGACTGGATCCGCGCACGAAACCAAAAGGTCAGAGAGGAAAAAGCCAAGATGGCAGCCAGATTGCATGAAAGCCAGATCCCAATGATTTTCAGCACGATTCACGAGATCCAATCTAAATTTGGCGCGCTGCGATTCTGTGGTGATTTTCGGTCAAAGCGAGCAGTGCGTGGTGTTTCTAACAATGGCACGAGCGGTGGCACGTGGGGTGTTGGAGGTGGGGGGTGCTTGGCGTGTGAGGTTCTGGTGGCAACCATGTCTGTCTAACTATTCTGCCTACGTTTGAATTTCTGGTTTATTTATTGGGTTTTTCGTCTATCTCTACTTGTTGTGTTTTTGAGTGTTTTAGGTTACATTTTAATTACTGAATTATAATTGGTGATAACAAAATCTTTGTAAATGAGATAATTCTACCTTTGTCGAAAATTACTAAACATAAAGTGAATGCCACCAATTATCTGGAGCAGAGCAAGACTATTAAGGTTTATCTACTTAGTATTGACAAAGATGATCAGTTAATTCAAAACTCTCCCATTGATGCAACTAAACAAACTTGGCTGAGAGATATGCACAGTTACTTTTGCAAATTAGAAATTCAATTGAATGTGAAATAATTAGTCTAATTAATCACTATGAGTTTATTAAAAAACTAACAAATTATTTGGAGTTCTTGTATTCAGGTAAAGAAAATGTGTGTTACATATATGACCATCTACTATGCGAAGGAGGTCAAATCACTCACGACCTATTTTATGGACTTCAAGAAGACACATGAGGAGCTCAATATATTTTTGTCATTCAGTGCTAACATCAAGTACAACAAATCTAGAGAGAGTAGATGGTCATAATGAGTTCTGTTTGTTGGTCTTCCAACTAAATTTGAGATGGTTAAAACTCATATTCTCTCCAGTTCTGAGATCACCTCTCTTCAGAAATTTTTCAATTGGGTGCTACGCACGGATAATACGACACCTATTAGCAAACCAATGTTCTTCTTGCCAAAGGAGGAGTAATGAATAATACCATATGAGGAAACAAAGTTATGGATAACCGCAACAACAATTTAATATTGTTTACTGCTACTGTAAAGCAGAGCTACAAGAAATTACAAAATCACAATCAGAGAACACAAGCTGCTAATATTGCTATTAGCTCCATGTTTGACCAAACTATTATAGTTTCAGCTTACGAGTATACTAAATTCTTTCAGTGTCAAAAATCTTTGAAGGAATGCACTCCAGTTACTGGTCTTCCTAAATTAGGTAAAAGATGTATTATCTTTTCAAACAAATGTGTGATTGATTTTAGTGCTATAGATCACATAATAGGTAATCTGAATATCTTTTTAAACTTTCGATCACACAAAACACCTTCTCTCATAACTATTGTTGATGAGTCAATCTATAAAATTGTGGTTTTGCGATTATAAAACTAATTTCCTCAATTACCTTGTCATCTGTATTAAGTCTACATAAACTTGATTTTGATTTTAATTCTGTGAGTATGTTTACTAAAAACCTTAATTGTTGTATTTCATTCTCTTCCAATCATTATCTTTTTTAGGATCATATGAAAAAACAAATTATTGGTAAAAGACATGTTTCAGATAGTCTCTACATTCTTGATACTTGGGTGCCTCGATCAGTTGTCTACTCTAATGTAATTCCTCCATTTGAAACACATTGTCAATTGAAACATCACTCTCTCCATATGTTGAAGAAAGTATGTCCTCAGTTTCATGATGTAACTTCATTAGATTGCAAATCATGTTAATTTGCAAAACATCACCGTACCACATCAAGTACAAGAATTAATAAACAAAATAAATTTACTTTTGAATTAATTCATTTTGATGTTTTAAATCTTTGTCCTGTTGTAAAACATGATTTAAATATTTTATTACCTTTGTGGATGATTTTTCTCGAATGCCTTGAATATATTTTGACAAATCATTCTGAAGTGTTTTCTCACTTTTATACTTTTATGCTGAAATTAAAATCTAATTTAATGTTTATATGCATGTATTGAAAAATGATAATGCTAAAATATATAGTCGACTCATTTCATATCATATGACTCAACAAGGATCTTCACTAGTTCTCTGTGTTGATACACCTCTCAAAATGGATTTACTGATAGAAATACAAATATTTACTTAAGACTGCTCGAGCCTTTTGTTCCAAACACAAGTTCTTAAACAATTCTAGGCTGATGATGTTTCCATTGCCTATTTCTTGATTAATCGTCTACTGTCTATAATGCTTGATAGAAATGTTTCTTACAGTGTTTTTTTTTCAAACAAGTCATTATTTTCAGTATAGTCGTGGGTATTTAGTAGCACCTGTTATAGTCGAGATGTACGGCCTAATATTACCAAGTTGGACACAAACGCCTTAAAGTGTGTTTTTTTGGGATATTCTCCCTTTCAAAAAGAATATCGATGCTACTCTCTATATCTCAATAAATATTTGGTATCAACTAATGTAGTTTTTTTGGAAAATACATTGTTCTTCTCCTCATTGTCAAATTCTACAAATCAGGGGGAAGACGATGAATGGTTCATCTATAGATTCATACCAAATGCCTCTAGTAAGCAATCAAATAATAATGTTTCTCTTGATGATGTGCCTTCAGCTCTAGTTGAGTAAACTAATGATGGTATTTGTGTGCCTTTAACTCAAGTACAACTGTCAATTCTTCGTGTTTATTTCAGAAAAAAACCAAACTAATGATACATATCTTGCACCAGCTTTTTCGTCATCTGATCCTACCCCACATAACTTAAATTTTTCCGTTAGTCTTTGCAAAAGTAAACGTCAATGCATTATTCCTAACTCTATTTATCTCATTGTTAATTTTATTTCATATAATCACCTATCTCCTTCGTCTAACTCTTTAATTGTTTATATAAATTCAATTTTTATACCCAAATCAGTTAAGGAGACTCTGAATCACCTTAATTGAAGTAATGTAATACTTGAGGAGATCAATACTCTCGATGAAAATCATACTTGGGATTTTGTGGATTTACCTACAGGTAAAAAAGTTGTGGTGTGCAAATGGGTCTTTTCAGTTAAAGTAAACTCAGATGCCTCTGTGACAAGACTAAAATTAAACTTGTAGCAAAAAGTTATGCTCAAACTTATATGGTAGATTATTTGAATATTTTCTCTCCGGTGGTCAAACTTATATTTGTCCGTTTGTTCATTTCTATTACGTTATCTCAAAACTGGCTATTATACCAGTTGCATATCGAGAATGCATTTCTTCATAGCGACTCTTAAAAAAAGTGTATATAAAACAACCACCAAGCTTTATTACTCAGGGAGAGTACGAAAATCTGTCATATGAAGAAATCTTTGTATGGTTTGAAGTAGACTTCTCGTGCGTGGTTTGGCAAATTTAGCGAAATAGTTTTGGAATTTAGGTTGAATAAGAGCATGTGTGACCATTCGATCTTCTATAGATAATCAACTAGTATTATACTTTTTATTATTTATATCGATGATATTGTCATTATAGGAGATGATTGTGCAAGAATATATTCTCTCAAGTCATTCTTGCATACCAAATTTCACACCATAAACTTGGATCAGCTGAAATACTTCTTGAAAATAGAAACAACAAGAAGCAAGAAAGACATTTTCTTATCTCAGATGAAATATGTAGTTGATCTACTTGCAAAAACTGGAAAGCTGTGAGCTAAGCCATACAACATATGAATGGTGCTAAATGTACATATTACAAAAATGATGCAATCATCTTGATGATCTAAAAGGATGCAGGCGATTAGTTAGGAAATTAAACTATATCAAAGCGACTCGTTCAGATATTACATACGTTGTCAGTGTTACTAACCAATTTATATCTACACTCAGACATTAAGAGACTCTAAAATAAATTCTGTATTACTTAAAAGGAGCTCCAAGACTTGACATTTTGTTCAACAATCATGAACACACTCACATTGAACGTTTTGCAGATGTTGATTTGGCCATATCTAAAGTTAGTAGAAGGTCCATTATGGATTATTGCGTTTTTATTGGTGGGAACCTGATATCATGGAGGAGTAAGAAGCAGGTTGTTGTATCTCAGTCCAGTGCCGAGTCCGAATACAGAGCTATGACCCAATCTGCATGTGAAATCTTATGCATACAGCACTTTTTAGCAAAAGTTGGTTTGAAGCATGTGTCACCTACAAAACTCTGCTATAATAATCAAGTTGTCCTTCATATTATCTCAAATCTGGTATACCATGAAAGAACCAAACATATCGAGCCTGATTGTCACTTTATCCGTGAGAAGATTCAAGAGAACTTAATCTCTATTGATTATGTGAAAACAAGAGAACAACTAGGTGATATATTCACAAAAGCTTTAAATGAAACTCGGACTGAATATCTTTGTAAAAGCTAGGTATGATTAATATATATGCAGGAGTAAAGCATATTTTCCTTGTACAATAGCACAATTGTAGGCAATTGATTTTCCATATATAATACTGTAATTATAGGCAGCAAATTGATAGGTTTATTAAGCTAGTTACCTTATATAGATCCTTCTGTATGTGTATACATATCCTTGGTCTATTTGGATAAAATTATCAGAGACATTCACATATTTTCTCGTTTAATTACAATAATAAAAGAGAGTTTGTAGAGTTGATTTTATTAACTATTTTTTGGTGTTACAAGAATAATAGGACTTTTGAGGGAATTGAGGTTGAGACACACAGAATTAGAGATAAATGATTTCATTATTTTCGACCTATCTTGTTGAGTCATGACATCTACATGGATGAGGATTTGGAAATATCACTGATACATTAACTCAATTATAATTTTTTTGTATACGGGTGGTACCCCTTTATATCTTGTTAATATATATACTTCACACTTTTTGTTTCAATAAAAAATGTGGAGCTTTCTTTTCCTTTGTCAACTCTTTGCTTGTGTTGTTCACAAAGTCAACTGTTTGGTGATTCTTTTGGTCTTCTTTCCCCTTGTCTAGAAAGGTAATGGAATCAAATTATGTTAGCTCTTGCTAGCCAAGCTGACCTCCTAAGCCCATTTCCTGAAAGAATGAAATGTTCTATTCTAGCCTTTCCACCATCTAACATATCTGTCTATCTTCCTTAATACGAGAGCCTGATCCTTCCACACCCAAGCAAATCAAGTCACATTGCAAAGCCTACTCTTGCATTTCTTTCATTAGAAAACTTCAACTCATGATCCGTGGAAGACTTCATTTTTCTCTTCTAGATTCTAATTCTATACGACATATACCAGTTTAAAATCTAATTCTATATCATTTTTCTCTTCTAGATTCTAATTCTATACGACATATACCAGTTTAAATCTAATTCTATATCCATCCAAGAGACAATCTCTATATGAGTATGATTTCAATATGATAATCGCAATTAAATGGAAAAGTCGTATTTGTAATGTAACAATTTAAAGTCTAATTCTATATCAAGTTTAGACTAGTTCTTCTATACCGAAGTACACTCCACTTCTATCCCATGGGACAGCCAAAGAAGAACTAGCAGGCAAGCCAATCTAACAAGATTTACTTTTCTTGGCGATATCTGAAGGAATGAGAAATGTCAAGTGGCCTTCCAAAGTTTTGATGGAATATTGATTTTCCTGGTTTTGATAGGTCAGTTGACCGCTTGGGATTATTTGATCATTAAAATCTTTTTTTTTTTTGCCAAAATGGCAGGCAAGCCAATCTAACAAGATTTATTTGTCTTGGGGGTGCCCAAAGGAATGAGGAATGTCAAGTGGCCTTCCAACACTTTGAAGGATTATTGATTTTCCTGGGTTTGATAGGTCAGTTAACCTCTTGGGATCGTTTGATTATCAAAATCTTTTTTTTTGCCAGCGACACTCTCATTCAGTCTCACATATACAATTCAAAACAGATTTTGATGATGCAAATCAAGAGTTCCAGCTCCATCAATTACTAGCTCAATTTACCACGGATTTTGGTACACCTACATGGTTTCCACCTCCAGCATACAATTCTAAATTCTACTGGTGTCTGTTCAGCACAGGAAATTATTCTAGTTTTTTAAGGGCATAAAATTTACTTCAATGCTAGTTGAAGACTTCCTAACTGTTTGGACACTTCAATGACCTTTAGGATTCACTACAACTTTCATTCCATCCATATGAACCACAGGGGCAACCTCCAGATTCGGGATTTTGGGTGGTTATTTACCCTGGGCTGACTCGGTTTCTCATGTTGGTGCTTGAGGACAAGAACCTTACAACAGAAGGTTGCAATCCTATAGACAAAAAGTAAATGCAATGCTCAAAAAGGAGACCAAGGACCAAAAGCAGAAAAGCATGCAGTGTTAAACTCTTGTTGTTTTAGCTTAGGATTCAGTTTTAGGAGTTATTTAGGAATAGAAAAATTAAGCTATTTAGAAATAAAATAAAATAGAAAGTTTAGGTTGACTAATGATGTGTTAGACCCTCCTAATCAGGAAACCGGTAGCAATAGCCTTCCCCATGTATATGTGTAAGCTATTTCATCAATAAAGATCAGTAAAGAATTTATCCCCCAAAAAAAAAGCTTTTGAGTGCCTGACTCTAGAAGATTATCAGGTTGCCTAGCAAACCCTAAGCCTTAATTCAACATATTCAACCATAGTTGGCTGATAAAATCCGATCCTGAGACCAGGATGTTGACAGAGCTTGACTAATTGTTATCCCCACTCTCAAACTCATAAATTTGCATCCACTACCAATGCTATTAGTGACAAAGAAAGATGAAGATTCATTTCAACTACCTTCATCCAACCGTTTTACCAACTGTGTGTACATTTCCCCCAAAGAAGCATTTTGTTCATCAGCTGTCATTCTTGCCTCAGGATATTCTGATAAAACCTTCAGGACGAAAAAGAATAACAATGAGGCAAAAACATTATAACATAGAATTGATGCAATCACTTAAATAAAAAAAAATAGAATTAATGCAATCATACACTTCCATTTGTAAAAGTCGAAAATTTTTTAGATTAAAAACAAGAACTACAATCAGTCATTGAGTAATCAGAGACCCACATGCCGGCATACCTCCCCATACCTGCTTCAGCTTAAAGGATAGCATGCCCTTCAATTTTTCCCAATCATGCCTGCAGTGTAATACCATTTAACATAAATAACCATCATGTATTAATCTCTCTCTAGCTCCTCTACCCTTTCATGTCAACAAGATAGTTCATTAAAAAGTTAACAAATTGGAGAAAATATGTTCCAACCAAGACTGCATATAAGGGGTCCGGAAGAGAGTTACCATAAATATGTAAAAGCATGACAACGATGCAAATAACAAGCAAAAGAAAACATTAAGAGAAAACAAGAAAACCATTTATGATTAAAATGGCTCTTCAAAAAAATTAACTTAATCTCACATGATGAAGACTGCAACCCATGAAACATTTTCATGTTTCCCAATAAAGAATAGTTTGACATATTTCTATCTTGTTGTGATTACAATTATGCTGAAGAAATAATACACTATTATAGAGATACCTAAGACAACAATACATTTTTCTTTCTTAAGGATTGGCCAAAAGCATAGCTACTCCCCGAGGGCATCATGATTGGAGTATTCAATTCCAGATCTTATGGCACTACAGCTTCACCAAAACACTAGTCTAAAAAACTATATAAGTTCACATTTAAAGAAAGCATCGATCAACCTAAAACCTCTGGTAAAACATTTTGAACTATCAGTAAAACATGTTGAAGGATTATGCTTCCTCAAAGGAAAAGGTTTTTATTTGGTTTGCTATTTTTGGTAGGTTGAGTACAAATGATTTGCTCCAAGTTTGCATACCCAACCATGCTTTGTCCCCAAGATTGTGTTATGTGTTCCAAAGCTGTTAAGACTCATAACCATCTCTTTTTGTAATGTGACCAGGCTTAAAGACTTTTCTTCCAAATATCCGAATTTTTTTCTTGGACTTCCCATGGTAATCCTGAGATATTTATATCACCTGCACTTCTAGATTTTGGCAAGAAAGGGAGATCCGGCCTTTTGGCACCGGGCAATGGTAGCTGGCTATGGGTGATTTGACTGTGAGAAACCCTTAAAATGTTTACAGATAAATTCTCCAGGTTGCTTCTTTGGAATAAACCATCTTTCTTGGCATCCCTTTGAGTTAAGGAGGCACTTTAAAGAATAGAAATTATCTATTGGCTAAAGGATTGGCTAGCTATCTTTTCCTCAGTCATTGGACTTTCTCCTTTTTTTATTTTTTTTCCTTTTGCTCCATTTTTTGTGCTTTTTTTCTTCATCTATTAATATTTCTTTCTTCTATCTAGAAAAAAAAGACAACTTCGTGAACAATTTCAGTCTAATGCAATATATCAAGACTGTTTTCTACACAAAAAGAAATATTATTAAGAAGAGAGAGAAAATTACATATGAGGAGAACTAGATATCCTCCTAGAACCTTCAAATCAAGAGTGAACAGCATAAGATAAATTCAAATCAAGCCAAATTATATATCACGTAGTACCAATTTCCAAATTATATATCACGTAGTACCAATTTTACACCTTATTCAGGAACATAATACTGGAATATCAATAGAGTAAAGGTGCTTCACATGTTCATGTCAAGAAAAAGTAAAAGATCCATCACATCATGTGTTTTAGTATCATATGTATTATGAGAGCAACAATCGCTATTCCTCACTATCAAAAACTCAAAAAATGGAGAATTACCAAAATTTCCCAGTGGATGCAATAACTTCCAGTGTGCGTCCAACTTCTTCATCATCGACAACAGGTTCAGGTTCAGCACAACTAAAATACCACGGGCAAAACTAACTTATTATAGTGATTTACAGGAGAAATATCAACAAATAATTAACATTGTCCTCATATCTGAATCAGTACAAAAGAAAGAAGAGGAGAATAAAGGTAAAAATGGATGTTTGTGATTGTCATTATTTCCATGAACTTAATAGAACTGAAACACAATATAAAGCTTGAATAGCAAAGAAGAATTCTATTGTTTAATAATTATTTTAAATCAGAGGAAATTACAGTTCCACTGTTTCTCTAATCATTATTTTAAATTTGACTAAATCAGTAGTTTCTAAAACTTCATGCCAGTTCTAAGGAAGCTCCTGTCTGATGATAACAGGTAGAATCTTCTCTCTGCTTAAAAGTATCCCATCCAATAAAATCAATATTTTCTCATACAAAAAGAGAATTGTGATAAGTGTTATAATCCTTGTTCGCTGATAATTAAATAACTAATCATCCTGCTGGAAGATGTGCCACAAGAGGGATCTATGTTTTGGTAGTAACTTGATGCTATGCTTAGATAATGTTAAAGAAACAACAAATTAGCTTGAAGTGTATAAGAGTAAAATACACCTTATATAATAAATTTTAATTAATTGTTTATTTCTTTTTTCATCCTAAAAAATCTGTCTATGTAGAGTTGTAATATTCAATAAAATGCACATCAACCATTCTTAACACAATATATGTAACAATCCAAAACACGATTTGCATAATTGCAATTTTTTTTTTTGTTTAACCTACACTTGAGATAATTTGGCATGATTTTGAGGTATGTTGGTAAAAATTGTATGTGATTAATATTTAATTTGAGGTATATTTTTGGTGAAAATTAGGAACAGATATTTGTTTGATAGGTAGATGGAAAAAGAGAAACTATCCCTAGGGCGAGAGAAAAGAAAATTAGAGTGAAAAAGTGAAGAAGAGTACCTCCCCAAGAGAGAAAAATCCCCCAAGCGAGGAAAAATCCCCCAAGTGCGAGAAATGAAAGGGAGAGGAATTTATTCCCCGAGAGATAAAAATGAGAGGGAGAGAAAATCCCCCATGTCGGAGAAAAATTCTCTAGGGGATTGGACACCATTTGGACACCAACACAGCAAGGTGTCAACAAAGGGAAGCAAATGGAAGCAAGCTGCCCAGCAAGAAGGGAAATTGAAGCTGTTGGCTGGAACTTGAACAAAAATGGGACACCAAGACATCAATGTGTCAACCAAGGGAAGCAAATGGAAGCAAGCTGTCCTGAAAGAAGAAAAATGGAAGCTAGCTAGCCGGAACTTGAACAAAAATGGGACACCACGGCATCAAGGTGCCAAGTTTGGGAGGAGAGGAAGAGATAGGTGTCCTCTTGCTTGAACAAATGCATGATACTTAGTAAATGAGATATCCTCTCCTCACAGACTCTCCACCACTATAAATAGGAGGGACTAGAATGGGAGAAGAGCAAGCAACGCAAGAAGAAGAAGAGGAGTAGAGAGAAAAAGAGAAAAGTCGAGAGGGAGACAAATGAGGAAATCTGAAAGGCTGAAGAAAAAGGAGAACCCAAGAGAAGAGGGAAAATTCTGAGAGAAGAGAAAGAGGAAGCTGAGAGCAAAGGAGAGAGAACCCGAGAGGAGGAAGAGGAAGAAAGAAAAGAGAAAGTAAGTAAGAAAGAGCTGGAAACCCAAGAGGTCCAGCCTGAAGCTGAGAAGATAAAAAGCTGGAATTAAGGTAAGTAATGTATGAATTTTTATGATTTTAGAATGTGGTTTAAGTATATCATAATAAGCAAATATTTCTGAAGCCAATGCCGCTCTCAGTCGCGTAGTTTGTCCAGACGCGCATAGCGTGCCATTGTTACTTTCAATCGCACAGTTCACCCAGATGCACAACCCTAGATGTCAGCATATGCGCATCCCCCAGCCACATTGTACACCAGTCTGCACGTCGCTCCCGATGGGTTTGCAAATATGTCTACACAACACTCCTCTACACATCGTTCTCATCTGTTCTGTTGGTCCAGCACAATGCCACTCTCTGCACCAGAACCACACTCTAACATAGTGGTCAGGTGCTTCTGCTCAGACTTTGCTCATTCCCAATGGCCTCTTTCTGCAGCCACACACTGTCGACTGCACCCTCCCACGGCACAACCGTTCCAACCAATATTATTAACCCTAGCCATGTCCAGTTTGTCTCCCTAGCATAGATTCACAAATGTTGAAGGTTACATCTCAATACACAGGCTCATACTCCCACATGAAGGATATCACCAGTGATTTTCAGTCACTGCAAATTGCCTACTGGTTCAAGAAAAAGATTATCCGAGTTGGTACCAATTAATTTGGATCACTCTTAAAGGAAAAGGTAAG
>NW_019014653.1:1332370-1346859 GCF_000150535.2 Carica papaya | reverse complement strand
TAGGCTGTGACATTCCCATACTGCATTAGAACACAACCCAAGCCTAGATAGGAGGCATCACTATAAACTGTATATCCCCCCGATCCACTTGGTAAAGTCAGCACGGGTGCAGTGGTCAGCCGCTTCTTTAATTCTGAAAAACTTCTTTCACAGTCCTCATTCCACTCAAACTTGGCATTTTTCTTTGTGAGTCAGGTTAGGGGAGCTGCTAGACTGGTAAATCCTTCAACAAACTTACGGTAATAGCCCGCCATTCCTAGAAAGCTATGGATCTCCTTAACTGATGTCAATTTTTCCCAGCCAAGCACAGCTTCAACCTTTTCGGGATTCACTGATACTTCATCCTTTGATATGATGTGTCCTAAGAAGGCGGTCTGCTCAAGCCAGAATCTGCACTTACTCAACTTTGCATACAACTTCTTTCTTCTGAGGACCTGCAGAACTTGGGCTAGATGGTGAGCATGTTCTTCTTTGCTTTTTGAGTAGACCAAAATGTCATCGATGAACAAGATAATAAATTGATCTAGAAATTCTCTGATGACCCTATTCATCAGATCCATAAAGATGGTCGGGGCGTTGGTTAGCCCAAATGGCATGACCATGAACTCATAGTGTCCGTACCTAGTTCGAAAGGCCGTCTTGGGGATGTCTTCTGTTCTTATTTTCACCTAATGATAACTTGATCACAGGTCTATTTTAGAGAAGACCTGCGCACCCTGCAGCTGATTGAATAGGTCATCAATTCTGAGAATGGGATATTTGTTCTTGATTGTGACTTTGTTCAATCCTCTGAAATCAACATACAGTCTCAACGTTCCATCTCCCTTCCTGGCAAAAATGACTCCAGCACCCCAAGGGGACACACTATGTCTAATAAAACCACTGTCTTGTAATTCAGTTATCTGTTTTCTCAGTTCTTCTATCTCAACGCGGCTCATGCGGTAAAGACCAACCGAAATGGGCTGGGTGCCTGGTTGTAGGTCTATGGTGAACTCGACTTCCCTATCCACTGGCAGTCCGGGTAGTTAGTCTGGAAACACATCTGAAAAGTCTCGGACTACCGGAATCTCTTGAATACAATTCTGTTTCTTGGGCTTGCCTAGTTAGAGAAAATAGCAAGGTTAAGGTACTTGATAATTAAGAAAATTTGCCATCAATGAAGAAGTACTAAATGATTTTATTAATTTGTAAATGGCTCCTCGTTAGAAGGATTAAATATAACCTTTTTTCTAAAGCAATCTATAGTGGCGTGATACGCCTCTAGCCAATCCATCCCTAAAATTACATCAAAATTCCTCGTGTCTAACCCCATTAGATCTACACTTAGTTTTCTATTTGCTATCTCCACAGTACAAGCCCTATAGACAACTTCTCCCAATAGTGTTTCACCCCCAGCAGTAGACACAACTAACATTGAATCAAGTTTATCAGGTAATACATTAAATTTGGATGCAAAAATATGTGAAACAAATAAATGCGATGCACCAGTGTCAAATAAAACATGAGCAATATAGTTATAGATAGTGTACATACCTTGTACCATGTTCGGGTCGGCATCGATATCCTGCTGTGTGAGGTTGTAAACCCTACCCTGAATAGGAGGTCTTCCTTGATTCTGGTTCCTGGGGCACTCTCTCGCATAGTGTTGGGCACTACCACATATGCGACAGGTGTTGTTGAGGCAGTAGCATGGTCGGTCCCCGTGATCCCTGCCGCAATGCTGACAGATCTTACTACGTGCTACCCCTGAAGCTTGAGGGGGAGCCTGGATCATCGGTCTGGGCCTCTTATTCTGTTGGACAGGCGCAGTAGGTGCTGGTCTGCGGGTTGGAGCTGAGGATCTGTGATTCCCTGCTGACTGAGGGAGGGTGTGGAGGCTCCTCTCCACAATCTGTGCCTTTGCCAGAACAGCTGAGTATGTCTCGAGCTCCATTACAAATAAGTGTTGCTTGATCTCTGGGCGGAGGCCCCACTGGAACCTCCTAGCCTTCCTGCCCTCATCCATCAACGTCTCAGGGGAGTATCGACCCAGCTCTAAGAACTTACGAGCATATTCTGATACCGTCATGTTTCTCTGGACCAACTGGACAAACTACATCTCCTTTAGATGTCGGATGTGCTCAAGGAGGTACTCCGCATGAAAGGCTGCTAAGAACTGCTCCCAAGTGACTGGAGTAGGTAGGGTGGTCTGTTTGAGCTCCCACCAACGATCTGCTTCTCCCACCAGCATGTAGGAAGCAAGGGTGACCCTCTGCTCGGGAACTACTCCTAAGGTCTTGAAAGCCTTCTCTGTCTCCACCAACCAGTACTGGGCATCTTCAAAAGAGGATTCCCCGGCAAAGGTGAAAGGGTTCAGTCTTCTGTACTTTTCTACATAGCCTAAGTCAATCAAGGAATGAGCTGGGTCCCGCAGAAGAGGGATTGGGCCGGGCTGAGGATAGACTGGGGGGCTTTGTGGTGGTACTTGATGATATGGCAGGGGCACTGAATTATACTGTGGCGGTGCTAGGAAGTACTATGGCTGGGGCACCGGGTTATCCTATAGCGAGGGTGCCGGGTGGTACTATAGAGGAGCAGGCTCGTACCGGGGTGGCTCGGGATCCTCTCGCTGCAGCGGTGGCTCAACCTGTGGTAGTGGGGGAGGGTCAGGTAGCTCCCTTCTCTCCTCTCGACCTTGCTGGGCAGCAATGAGTCTTTCCAGCATCTCAAATATTCTGTACACATCTTCCCGAAGCGAACCATCCCAGGCTGCTCGGCTTAGTGGGGGTCTTTCTCTCCTCATCTCTCTGCACCTGCATTTCACAAGGAAGGGTTGAGTAATGATTCATTGGTTTGGTATTTCTCTATGTATTATTGTGTAAGGGACAAGTCCGAGGAACGCGGCTCTGATACCAACTGTAACGACCCCGAAAATTAAAAAGAAAATGTATATATTATTTTTGAGTGCGGAAGTGAAATAAAAAGTTCTGATTAATATCTCTTACACAATAACCGAAACGTATTAACAATATAAAAGAATAAGTTAACTAAAGTAAATATTAAAAATTAAATGCTATAAGGAAAACAATAAAATACTTAGGCATCTATTCGCCGTCTTCCTGCGGAATGGGCTTGGGAACCAAGTCCTCCTTATCTGAAATGGTTAAGTAAGGAATGAACTACACTAGCCCAGTAAAGACGTCACACTATATCACTGTCACAGAAGTAAAGGTTGGTAGAAAAACAAAAACGACCAATGGAGCACAATTTTTAACAAATTCATTAATCAATAATAAAACCATTTACTGTCCACTTACCTCGGTGAGATTTATGAAAACGACCCATAGAAACAATAACATCAAAGATATCATGAATTCATACATACTCTGCAACATAGCACATGTCATACATTTATTTTTCAATCATCAAACAAAAATTTCCCTCTTTTATCAGCCTACCAGTATCCATGGGGATCCATAGGGGTCCCCGCTACACGTGAACCATTAATTTTAACAACTTAATTCCAAGGCCATCCCCATACCCCATCCGGTATGGGTGTCAAAACATTTAAAATCTCTATATCCCGTCCGGTATGAGACAACGTTCCCGGTAGGGTTCTCTATAGACCCGGTCTGTCCACCATCTCTCAGGATATCTAGTGAGACTATCAACTTATCAATTTATCAATTCACATACCCTTTACTATTTTTTTCTTAGTTTTCTATTTCTCACATAAACGTGAACACTTAAACAAATAATGTGCATTCAACGAGACAAGCATACATTAAATCCACGAAACCAAGCAACAGTGAAGTAAACGATGATTCATGCATCCCAAACTATAGAATAAATAAGCCACATACCGTAACGAATTTAAAACTATAAAATAAATAAAACATGAACTGACCGAAAAATATATTAGATTTGGGCTCCATCAACAACCTTAATTAATTATACATATCTATTAATTACAAAAATACGATATTTCCATTCAATTAAACTTTAATTCTGCGATAGAAAATAGGGTGAGGGATCCTTACTTGATTCGAAGTCTAAAACCGATTTTTCACTGCGCCTACAGGCAGTCTCTAGATTCCCTAAATTTTTTTCCGAGAACTGAAACGCACTTATGGTACCTGCACATGTACCCAAATAACTCAAATTCAGACCCGGGGCCTACTCGGCCAATTTCAAAATTCTGACACGGCGATCCGCCTCGGATTGGCCATTTTTGGCTGTTTTCGGCTGAATTTGGCCAAACTTGTATTGGTTCCTATAATAAAACACCCCTAGGGCCCTCGGTGGGTCGAAAAAACACCAAAAACCGAAACTTACTGGCGGCAGGGCTCTCCAATGCAGTGGCTCCTCCGGCTCGAGTCGCAATTTGGTGTTTTGCTCTGATCAACCTGTAGAAGAAGGAACGATGGTCACAATGGTGTAAAAATTACATCGAACGAGAATCGGGAAGGGTCTCATCAGAGGCATAAATTCAAAAAACCTGCGGCGGCGCTGCTGGGCTTCAACGGTGTTTTTCAGCCAATTGGCCAGTGTTTTGGCTCCGATTTGGCCATAAGTGGGTTTAGAATCGAAATTCTTGCCAATGGGAGAATTTTTACCTCGTTTGGCAGCCGAAAGGTGCTCCGGCGCGGCGGCGGGTGGCAGCGGTCGATTCTCCGGTGGCTGACTGTCTTCTCCGATGATGGCTCTGGCAGGTAGGGTTAGGGTTTGGGTGTGGATGAGATTATTTATAACCTTCCGCTTTTAATCTGAGCCGTCCATCGCAATTTAATCTGGACCGTCCGATCGCGATTAAATAAGAAATGAATCTGGATCGTTCATCGCGATACAATTTGGGCCGTCCGTGCGTGATTCAATCTAGACCGTCCGTACGCGTGCAATCTGGGCCGCCTGTACGTGCTTTTGATCTGGGCCGTCCGTGCTCGCGGGAACGGAACTTAGCCGTTCGATCGCACGCACGCGGATCTTCCACGTGGCTCCCTTCCGCGTGGCGTCCCGCATCAGTGTCTCTACCACGCGGCGTGTCCTAGTTGGTCGAGGCTGCTGACATGGCGCAAGTTTTTTAAATTGCGTTTTGACCCCTGGTTTTCAATTTTCTTTTCAAAAACACCCCCATAACTCAAATTTTCACCCCTTTTTCTCAATTATTTTCAATTAAACCCCAAAAATAATTTTATTCCTTATTATTATTATTATTATTATTATTATTATTTCTACTTAACTAAATTAAACTAAATGATAAACATATATTATTACATAATAAATTATTATATGCATCAAAAATTTAAAAAATAATAAAATAATATTAATAAAAATAATAATAATTTGGGGTGTTACAGAAGCTTTTACAACAGGACTGAATGTCTCCTTGTAGTCAAGGTCAGGTTGTTGGGAGAAGCCTTGAGCGACCAACCGAGCCTTGTAGCGATTAATACTGCCATCAGATTTTTTTTTAATACGAAACACCCATTTGCTTCCAATGACATGTTTGTGGGTGGATTTGGGTACTAGTGACCAAGTGTTGGTCGACTACAATGCATCAAACTCAGACTTCATGGTAACATTCTATTCTGTGTAACAAGAGGCCTGTTTATAAGTTTGAGGCTCAGTCTGAAGATAGTTTAGTATAGGAGAGTGTTTGACAAAGTAGGTGATATGTTTATGGGTCATGGTAGAAGAGCGAAGTGTCATGGGGTGGGTGCGCTGGGGATAAGTAGGGGGATTTGTATTTAAATTATATTGGGTGAGATCAACTATAAAGGGGATGAGAGGCATGGTAGTGGGTGAGGTGGAGGAATGAATCAAGGAGAGGATGTCTGGTTGGTGAGGAATGGTTGGGGGAAAGGTTAGAGAGAATGGAGACATATTTGTGTGAACTGTTAACCAAGGACAGAAAGCATCTGCAGCACCTAAAGAGGTGGAAGGAATAGAGGATGAAGAGATTTTGAATGGAAAGACTACTTCATTAAATTTAACATGGCGACATATATATAGACAACCGGATGAAGGATGAAGACAACGAAAACTAGAATGGGAGGGGGAATTACCTAAGTAAACACAAGGACTGGACCTATATGAAAACTTATGACGATTATATGGTCTGAGGAGAGGAAAGATGAGACCCCCGAAGATTTTTAAGTTTTAGTAAATAAGAGCAAAACCAAAAAGTTTGGTGAATGAGTAGGAATTGTTTAACACATTAGTAGATAGTATGTTGATTTAGGAGACTCCAGTCTCAAATGCAAATTGCCATAACCGAAAGGGAATATTTGAGTGACCAAGGAGAGTGAGACCCATATTAGTAATATGACGAATTTTTTTCTGACAAACCATTTTGTTTATATGTATAAGGACAAGCTAAATAATGAGTGATTCCCTTTGTTTTACATAATTGATTTACTTTTTGATATTCACCCCCAAAATCTGACTGCAGTGATTGAATTTTGGAATTGAATTGACGTTCAACATAGGCATTGAACTCAAGAAATTTTGATAAAAGCTCATTTTTATTTTTTAAAAAGTACACCCACATATAACATGTAAAATCATCAATAAAAAATGGAAAAATACCTATAACCTTGACTCAAAAGAGATGGTGTCGGACCCCATACATCGAAGTGGATTAACTCAAATGGCCCCAGACTCTTGTGGGCAATAGAATGTAAAGTTAAGTGAGATAATTTTTCTGAAGGACAAGAGTTAAAAGTGGAGAAGTGAGAACTAGGCAACTTGTGAGACTTGAGGATGGAGGAGACAATACTGTGATGAGGATAACCAAGCCAGGAGTACCAATCAATGAAGGTGGAAGTGGTGCTAACATGTGCTTGCTTCTTTGGTGGTTGCAGTTCATAAATACCATTGTTACAAGGTCCGTGGAGAAAAAATTTCTTGGTTACCTGATCCTTAACAAGAAAATGTGATGACCAAAACTAAAAGAAACAATTGTTATCATGCGTAATTTTTGAACAAAGAATAGAGGTTATATAATTTTAGGCACATGGAGAATAGTTTTTAGGTAAAAAGTATGGGGAAAAGAGTAGTAAGTAGCCAAATCAGAGTGAGCAATTTGCATACCTTGGCCATTACTAATTTTGAGCTGATCATCACCATTATAATTGTTGGCAATACGGAGGGAAGCAATATTTAGAGTTATATGGTGGGAGGCTGTTGTGTCTGGATTCCACAACAGATACTGAGCACCTTGGTATGGCTGGGGTTGTGATGGGGAATGCTTGAGATTGATCTGGGATTACCGTAAGTGTAGTGGGCTTATACTGGAGTAGGATGTTATGGATGATACCTTTTTCGACATCTATCAGCGGTGATTTCAATAGCCGTAAATCTGGCACAATCCCCTGCGTCTAGATTGAGCAGACCTATTATAGTTGAAGGACGATTAAGATGGTTTTTTGTCAACTTTTTGAAAGCTGGTGGTGTGAATAATATTAGTAATCAGTGCGTCTTGAGTGTTTTTTATTAGAATTTCATGAGCATGTGGCTGCCCATGAAGTTCATAGAATGATATTGATTCAAGTTTCATATTAAGTGCAGTGATGATTCCATGAAATTCCTGACCTATATTGTGATAAATGATTGCGTTGAACTCTGCAGAAGAAAGTTAACGACCAGTGGATGCAAGTTCATCAACCAAGGCTTTAGCTTTATAGAGAAACTGTGAAATTGATGTATCATTCTGCTTTAGGTCCTACAGCTCAATATGTAATTGAAATTAGTGGTTCTGATATACAAAGCCGAATGCAGTTGCTAAGGCATTCCAGATAGAGAATGAGGAAGTGAGACCAATCATGTACAGAGAAATTTCCTCTGATAATGAGGATAAAAGCCACGAAATAAGCATTTGATCTTTCTAAAATCATGCGAGATATGCAGGATTGGCAGTGGTGGTTGCAGTTTCATTAGTGACTAGCAATTCAGGCGGTGCTGATTCACTGCCATCAACAAAGCCTTTGAGATTTTGATAGTTTAGGATAAGCATGAACTGAGTTTTCCATGCCAGGTACTTTTTGAGATTTAATTTGATAGAGAAGGAATGGTGAGTGGTTATGGGATTGTTGTTTGAGAAAGTAGAGATGAGAGAGAGTTGATCGAAAAAAACCATTGTTTTTCTTTGTTCTACGATGGCTCTGATACCATGTTATGAACCTAGAAATAAAGCAGAAATTGTGTTATATTCTCATTAAAGATATTATTGTTTAAATAGTACATTGTTGGATAATGTTGAAGCTAGAAAGCAGGATAAGATATATGTAAAATAGATAAGATAAATATATTGGAGTTATTGAGATAAAGATGAAGTCTTGAGGAGATAGACAATCTAGAGGAGATAGCTTTACAAATGTGAGGTGGTACAGATGACTGTGCTGGAGAGGAAATAGTAGATGAGGTTGATCTGGAGATGATTTCGGATGAATATCTTTAACAAAGATTCATTTGGTATCCCAAAGAAACAATAGGATATTATTCTATCACCCATTTGACCATAAAGTGTTTATGGCCAGAGAAGAAACCTTTTAAAAAAATGAATTTCTTTTAGAATGAAATCATGGTGAAAGAATTGAACTTGATGAGGTTTAAAAAACTAATGAATCAATACAAAAAGAGGATCATGAAAAATTGGTTGAGCAACCTTTACTAGATATTTTGAAGATGACAAGGAAGTTGTCATCTCCAGTGGTTGAGGTTCAAAAAATAAATGTTGTTCAAGAACCAGTTAGTGAACCTGTTCAAAATCATATTAAACAGTAACCTAATCTAGTACAAAGTGAGCAAGTTGTACTAGATATTTTGAAGATGACAAGGAAGTTGTCATCTCCAGTGGTTGAGGTTCAAGAAATAAATGTTGTTCAAGAACCAGTTAGTGAACCTGTTCAAAATCATATTAAACAGTAACCTAATCTAGTACAAAGTGAGCAAGTTGTACACGAATCTCTTAAAAGGTCTACTAGACAACATCGTGCACCAAATAGGTTAAATCTTGTGGTGCAAGATGATGTATCAAATGAGGTTAATCATGATGATGATGACCCCAATACCTATGAAGAGGTTATACAAAGCTCCAATTCTGAGAAATGGATAAAAACTATGGAATTTAAAATAAAATCCATGAAGTTCACCAAAGTTTGGACTTTGGTTGAAACTTCAAAGGATATAAAGCCTATTGATTATAAATGGGTTTTTAAGAAAAAGATTTGAGCAGACAAAAAGGTAGAGATCTAAAACCCTTCTTGTTGCTAAGGGATATCGTCAAATCGGATGAATCGATTATGACGAAATATTTTCCCCTATAGTAATGCTTAAATTAATTCGAATTTATTGTAGCTGCCTACTATGATTATGAGATATGGCAGATAGATGTGAAAACAGTTTTCCTAAATGGTGAATTAGAAGAGGATGTGTATATGACACAACCTGAAGGTTTCATATCCCCGTCTGATTATGATAAACTATGCAAGCTACAGAGATTCATTTATAGATTAAAGCAAACATCTAAGAGTTGAAATATTCATTTTAACAAAATAATTAAAAAGTTCAATTTTGTTAGATGCAAAGAAAAACCTTGTGTACAAAAATGTTAGTGAGAGTACAATTATTTTTTTAGTGTTATATGTTAATGATATATTACTCATTGGGAATGACATACCAGTATTACAAAATACTAAGATTTGATTATGTAAACAGTTCTCCATGAAAGACTTGGGAGAAGCATCTTATATATTGGGAATGAAGATCTATAGAGATAGATCTAAGAAGTTGCTTGGACTTTCCTAGTATATGTACATTGACACCATTATGAAGAGATTTAATATGAAAAATTCCAAAATGAGTTATCTACAAATAGGAACTAGAATTACTCTTAGTAGAGAAAATTGTCCTAAGACCTCTAAAGACAGAGAATGCATGGGTAGTGTCCAGTATGCTAATGCAATGGGAGCTATCATGTATATCATGACATGTACATGTCCTGATGTGCCTTATGCACTGAGAGTGACTAGCTGATATCAGGCGAATCCTGGTGAGAAACATTGAAAAGTGGTAAAGATCATTCTTAAGTACCTAAGAAGAACTAAAAATCAATTCCTCATTTATGGAGAATTTGAGTTGAAATTAGAAAGTTATACCGATGCAAGTTTTACTTCAGATAAAGATGATAACAAGTCTATATCTGGTTATATGTTCACCTTAAATGGTGGTGCAATAAGTTAGAAAAGTTCCAAACAAACTACGATAGCTAATTCAGTGACCGAAATAGAATATATAACAGCAAGTGAAGCTGCTAAAGAAGTTGTTTGGATGAAGAATTTTTTAACTGAACTTGGTGTGATTCCTTCAATAGAAAGTCCAGTTCTATTATTGTATGACAATACTAGAGTTATTGCACAAGCGAATGAGCTAAGATCGCATTAAAAATCCAAACACATTCTGCAGAGGTACCACTTAATTAGAGAAATTATTAAACATGAGGACATTAAAATTAAAAAAGTTGATGGAAAGGATAATGTAGCTGACTTATTCACTAATGCTCTTGGTGCAAAGGAGTTTGAAAAGCATAAGTGGAATATGGGAATGAAATACATGATAAATTGGATCTAGTACAAGTGAGAGATTGTTAGGGATATAGTTGTTATGCCCAAGATCCAATTATTCGTATAATATATTGAATACATTATTATTTGACAATTTATTTTAATATATGGTAATAATATTTGTATTATCATATTTATTATAGTGTTGTTTAATTTATATGATAAAGTACTTGATTAAATTTAGAGATTTTATATCAAGATTGAGATCTTGATAATAAACGTAAAAATTTTTTGATTTAATTTAAAATGTTCTTAGTTGTTAAATCATCAAAATATGACATTAATAATTTGGTAAGACTAATATATATGTAATAATTTTTATAAGATAAAAATTAATTAATCTCATTAACTAAATCACATATATAGATGATGCATATGGAGATATCATTGCTAAACCGACCAAAATGAGAATTCTTAATGGTTAATATTATCTTAAACTATTATTAGAATATTCTCTTAAAATGATGAGATGTAAGAATTTTCTTTTACCTGCTATCATCATAATAATTAATAAGTTATTTATCATATTTTGATTCTGAACACCTATAGTCATAGAACTATAGTTCATAGGATATTGGGTGTAATTAAATATTTATAAAATTAGTGATTGAGCAAGACTGAATATGTCAACTTTGGTAATAAGTTTAAGATCTATATTGTTATTTATTATAACGACTAAATTAAAACATTGGCCAAAACAATTGAATGAAAGAAAAAATGAATTTTTTATGTCATTTATTAGTCAATTATAATTGACATAAAACATGATTGGTTACCTATTAGGATTTAACAGTCAAACCATATCATATGGTTAACCTGGAGCAATAATGACAGAAGAAAATATTACATAATTCTTTAACAGGTTCATAAGAGTAATTCTACACTTCATGCTATCAAGTCGTTAAAAAGTGTTGCTAAACACTAATCTTAATTAGTAAATTGGTTTGATTAATTTGCTGCCGGTTTAGTATTGAACATATAAGGTCGCACACTAACGAATGTTCTGACTTTTACTAAATAGATTAACTATTTTAATTATTTGATAATTAAATTAGAGAATTTAATTTAATTAAATAAATAAAAATTTTAATTTAAATAGAATATTATTATATTTTTTAATAACAGAGATGATATAATTAATATTAGAGACTAACTAAAATTTTAATTTTAGAAATAAAAAATTAATATTTATATTTTTTGTTATTATATTATTACTCTAATAATATAATAGATGTGATTATTATAATAATGAAAATTATTATAAAATATAATTTTAAATCGAATTAATTTATAAAATTATTTTATTAAATAATAATAAAATACAAAATATATATGAGATATATATATATATATATATATAATTGATGTTAAAAAAAAAAAAAAAGAGGGGGAGTCCAAATTAGTTTGGACGGTATAAGAAGTTGGACTTGAATTTTATATATAAGATATATATATATATATATATATATAATTGGGAGTTGAAAAATAAAGAAAAAGTCCAAATTAGTTTGGACTTGTATAGGAAAAAGTCCAAATAGGAATTAATAACTACACATGCCACCAATATATATGGATATATATTTGAATGGAGATTGAAAAATTAGAGAAGAGAAGAAAAAAAAAAAAAAAACCTTGCCGCACTCACACAAAAAAATAAATAAATTGAGTGAATTTTTTTTCATTAAAATTTTATGAGAAAATTTTAACATAAATATTATTCAATTTATTTGCACGTTCTATTAATCAAAACGTTTATTAACAAAAATCGGTTTCGGTGTGGATACACATAAAGTATGTGTATTTTTGAATAATTTTTATTTAAGAATCCGTTGTTATGTATGTCTTACATTTGATTTTTAGCCTACAATATAATTTTTGAAGAACAATATATCATATTGGATTATTTTATATCTTCTGTTGCATAGTATGAACATATTACAATCTTTCAATTCTCTTTACCAGTTTTTTTGAATTCTGTTGAGATATATTCTTCTCTATTGTCTTATCTTAAGTAAGGAGTCTTGATTTCAGTTTGATTTTACTAAAGTTTTAAATTTTTTAAACACAAATAACACTTTATTTGATAAAAAAACATACTCAACTTATATGAATGTAATCATTAATAAAAAAATACAAAGAATCTATTTTTACTCAAAAATTCAATCTTCATAGAACCACACACATCAATATGTATGAGTTCAAGTTTCCTCACAGCTCTTCTCACACTAGCCAAGAGAAAACTAGTCCTATGCAATTCACCAAACTAACAGGCAGTACATATGCATTCACAAGCAGCTAACATAAGCATATCAACAACCATTCCACTCTTTTGCATAAACTTCAAAAAGTAAACATTATAATAGTCAAATATTTTCTGCCATAACTAGATCAAATCATCATTGGCAACGAACGCATATTGATTTACATATTTTAAACTAAACACATACTTATTCTTATTCTTTTTTAATCTTTATTACTAGTACATTTGCAGAATCATAAATAAAATAATAATTATTTTTAAACAAAAGTAAAGAGCTTTTGTCTTACATTTGAAAAACGCTCAACAAACTTTACTCTAAGCCAAGAATAAAAAGCATATAAGTTATGAGTTTGATACCTTACTTAGTTTGAACTGGTATTGAATCTTTTTCTTGAGTTTTCACAACTACCTGATTGTTGTTAAATATAATGCAGAAATTTGTAAGTTACATATTTTTTTGTTTAGTCACATGATCTTTCATGTTTTCAATTATCTAAATTAATTGTCCTAATCTTATAGTTAGTGGGTAAGTGATATATATTTAAGGATCTGTTTATCATGGGTATCTAGTTGCTGATTTTGTGGGTTTATGGTTACAGTTTTAGCGTATAAATTGGTGGCTGGGAATAATAAAATCATGTCAGTTCTTCAGCGTTCTTTTCTCTGCCTAAAACCTGTTTGATAAAAGTCCTGAGTGTTTTTTGATTTGTTGCTCAATCTCTCTTGATTTTGCAGTCAAGCAGAGAAGTTCCTTTGTTTATTTCTAACCAGAATTTTAAAGTTAACATCTGGTATCAGATAAATGTTATTTAGGAGATCGCAAACAACTCCATATGTGTGAGTTCAACTCTTCCCTCGATACTTTAATTTAAAGGGAATGACTATGAACTATGGAATATAAAAATGAAGACTTTCTTCATTTCTCAGGACTTGTGAGAGTTGGTTGAGAACGGTTACAATGAAGCAGGTGTTTCAGCTAAAGTTTTTAAAGAATCCAATAAGAAAGATGTTAAAGCTCTCTTTTTTATTCAACAAGCTGTTGATGGCAACATCTTTTCACAAATTGCAGTTGCAATGAAGTCTTAAGATACATGGAATGCAATACAAATAGCCTATAGGGGGATTGCCAAGGTCCAATCTGTCAGATTGCAAACACTTAGAAGACAATTTGAGGAGTTCTCCATGAAGGATGGGGAGGCTATGGAGGTTTATTTTTGCAAAATATTGGAGGTTGTTAACTATATACGCAAATATGGTGATCAACTATTAAAGCAAAAGGTTGTTAAGAAAGTGCTACGAAGTCTTCTAAAGAAATATGATTACGTAGTGGTTAAAGAATCTAAAGATTTGAGTCAACTAACAACTCATAAATATTTTGGCTTATTGCAATCTCATGAAGATAGGTCGAACAAATGTGAAGAGCATGGTGCTGAAAATGCATTTCACATAAAGATGCATTTTTTTAAAAATTCTAATGAGTCAAGTAATAAGCAAGGGCATAGAGACTATGTTGGCCATGGACGAAAAGGAGGTAAAGGTGGTGGATGTAGAAGTTATAATCACAGGAAAGATACCAAGAATAATGGTGAAGCTCATAATTAGAAGGCACAATATTTTTATTGTATGAA
>NW_019014653.1:1302968-1327192 GCF_000150535.2 Carica papaya | reverse complement strand
CAAAGAAGTGGTTTAAAAATTAAAATAATAATTTATCTTAAAAATGAGTATTTAATAAAAGATAAAATTAATTCGATAAAAGAATTTTACCAAGTTTAAGAAAAAAAAAAAAAAAACCCTAGTAACTTAAGCCATAAGCTTATGTAATCATTAATCATAATAAAATTATTATTTTTCATAAAATTACATATAGGTTTTTTTAGGTCAAATTAGATATAAGAATAGGCCAAAATCAACTTAAAGAATTTTATATTTTAGTTTAATGTTGAGTCGGGTAAATACAGTAAATAATAATGGCTTCATGGGATGACAAACATGAAAGTAATATGAGAAGACTTAATTCCCATTAACTAAGGTAACAAAAATGGAATTCTGCACACCCGCCAAGATTAGTGTCCCACCTACATGAATCAACAGATACTTCAAAAGTCGTTTAAGCAGGGTATCCAAACCATCATGATGAATACAAATATCAAGCCGGATCCACCAAACCTGTAAGGTGACACTATATATTCCTACATTAGCACCTAAATACTCTACAACCAGCCAATAGACGAATTCACAAGTATCGCCAGCCGCCGCCACCAGTCTCTGGCCACCCCGCCCCCTCATCCTTTCCCATCATCAGCCACAGAATTTTAGGTAAGGGTTATACCAGAAACGAAGGGGATAATACACTTCATCCATTTCGCCAGAAGGCACCTACAGCAACTCACAGGCTAAAAGAAAAAAGAAACCCTCAAATTAGCGCTCTGGCAAAACTTAACCACTTATGAGTCCAACATCTCATCTTGTATCTCGTTGGGGGCAATGAGCCCTGGAATAGAAAGCATCCGTTGCCGCTCTCTTTCTCTCTGAGCAGCTGCTTCTTCTGCATAAAGGTCTTTGTTGTCCTGAAAATTATTGGACAAAATTTGACACGTTTAAACTCAGAAAGATCACTCCAGCCTAGACCAAACATTAGAAGGATTGACAATATTCTAGTACCTGCGCTGAAAATTCTTTTGACTGCACAAGAAAATCTCGTATGTGATTTTTAAATGTGGAGAGGTCAGCTCTTGACTCGAGTAATCCATTCACAAATTGAGTGATCTGAAAATTTCAAAAGATCAATAATATAGCTCTAGGGTGTGGGTGGGACACGGGGGAATCAATATCAAAACACCACCAATAGGCCTTCAAGTTTTCATACCTCTGCTGCAGTCATATTGGGGAATGATGAACCCAAAAGTTTTATAGTGTATTCACGAACAAACATGGCATTATTTGGATATGGATAAGGAACAGCCGCAACATCCCATAAAGGTTCTGTTAGCGCACCACTCTCAACCTAAAAGTCAACAGTTTCAGCAACACCAACATGCTAAAAAGATAATTTTGCTTCTGGCCCACTTTAAACTGAAGGGAAACATTCTGGGGCAAAAGGAGGGTGCGGTACTAACCCCACCTCATTCTCAAATAGATGCTAAAAGGACCTATCATTTGCATGACACTTACCAGGCAAAATAAATGCTGTAGCACCAAAACATGTAGCTTGAACCCAGGTTTATGGAATGTGTCCGTCAAGACAGCAAATATTTCTTGCTCAATTGACAGAAAGTAAGTTCGGTAGAATTGGTTACAAAACTCAGAAGCCTATCAATTCCAAAACGAGGAAGTTAGGAATCAAGCATTAAAAAATCACGATTTATCTACCAAGAGAAGCAATAAAAGATTACATACCTGAAAATTCTTCAGCATTTCTAGTAAAAGATTTAACCCAGTTTCAGCAATATTTCTCTCTGTATGCCGAAATGCCCAGATGATTGAATCCATAACGAGTTTCAATTGCTGAAACAGAGAAATAAAGTAGTAAATAAGAATAAGGATGCATGCTTTAAAGTATACTAAAATCAACCCAAGCATCTAAACTAAGTAGAACTGCATTCCTACACATTAATCATAAGAAAGAAAACTAAACAACTATTTAGATAAATTCAAAGAAAAAAATTTCCCAGTTGATTCAATCCTCATTGAATTACTACCAAATTAACATATTGATAGAAAATTTTCATTGTAATGTTCCTCTTCAAACCAAAATTCCTCCCACATTGAATTCCTTGGGAGATATCCCGACTTTGAGATATAAGAATTAAAACCACCACCAAAGAGTTGAAGGTTAGAGTGAAGGTGAGCCAATTTGAAAAATTATGATGCAATTCCACCTATCAATCTTAGCGTGCAATTTATTATCTGAATAAGGTAGGAATTACATGAGAATTAATCAAGCAAGCCACTAAATACCAACCTGACTTGACAACTGAATCAATGAAGGGAAACAATGAGTGGCAATGGCCCGAAGTAATGAAAAGAACTTGAGGCGATGTTCTGGGTAATCTTCAAAATTTTTGGTTATCATCTGCAACCCAAAACAGATATTTAGAAAATAAGTGTAAGCAATAAATACACATGCAGATCCTTAAAGATTTGTCAGCTTGACCTTTACCCACAATTTTTTACCGACTAAAACAGTGGCAATAGCAGAAGATATCACCAAACTAGCACTGAGATCTTTCTAAGAAAGTTCATTTGCTCTTAATGAATTCCAGCAGGAAATATATATCAAAAAAATACAGACAAACAATTTCCATGGGTTTATTAAATGAACATAAATATAGACCATCATGCACTTAATCTAACTACATTTATATTAACTGCATTAACTTCCAAGCCATATTTTCATTCCCATCCAACATGCTATCATTCCAATCTCCTAATTTCCAATTAATAACTGTACAATTATGGTTGGTCTTTGCATATACCAGTTTAAGAAGAGCTCATTTATGGGCCTTTCCACTATATGAAAGATTACAACGAAGCATATATATGTATCAAAGTGGTTTGAAAATTAACTCCCACATTCTCACCTCCAATGTGCACTGGAAAATGGCCTCAAATATGCGAGGCACATCATCTATCATTGCAGCTTTGTACCTTCAGGCAACAAATAGAAAAATAAATTAGTGAAAAGAAAAAGTTCAATGAAAATTTGTTGTAATTACAGGACACCATGAAATTTTAGAAAAAGCAAGCAGCCTCTGCTGATGGACAAGCAACGGCATGAAGTTAAAGTGACAAACTTGACATACAGAAAACCAAGTGAAACAACACAAGAATATAAAATAAATCCAAATAGTAGATTTATTGCCGTTCCTGTGTTACGTAGAAACAAAGGAAGCATTGCTCTTTGACACACAACGGATTAGGTTGTTAGTTTGTTTTCTCTTTTTAGCTTCCTTTTAGAAGGCTCTAGAAGGATATGCTGTTATATTATTCTCATCTTAATAATACTTCTATAACGAAGAAAGATTCAATAGTAGTTATGTTCTCTTTCCGAAAAAAACAAAAAGAGAACAAAAAAGATCTAGTAATTATGCTCTCTAAAGAACAACAGAACAAAGATAAATAGTAAAAAGATTTTGCAATTCACAACAGCATCAGCCAAGTTAAGGATGATGACATGACCGCACATACATCTCCCAGAACACATGTCCGTATATACACACATATATATAAACAAGAGAAATCAAATACACCCCAAAATTATACATCTATATATACACACACAGAAACTAAGCATACCCTTTATTCAAATTATCACGATATTTTATAAGGTAAACATAGCATACTTGTTTATTATTGTAGAAAAAAGTGATAAGACTTCTGATTCTCTAGCATCAGGAACATTCCTCGCATAGTCACCAAGCACGGGATCCATCATTGGGGGCACAAACTGTTTTCCTATATGTGACTGATCTTCAGCTTTGTCTAGAAATGTCTCGATGAGCTTAAGAGTCTCCCTTTTAACAGATCTGTTCCATATAATACATTTAGAACACTAAACTTTGGCTTACACAGTAAAACAAAGCAGATTCTTACTGAAATATCCTACCGCAGTAGCTTGACATACGAAGTCCTTGAAGCATAGGGCCCTCCTTCGGCTATGCTATTTGATACAAGCTCACTATACATTCTGTAGAAATTTCACTTAGGCACATATTAGTAAACATGAGATAACTAAAATACGCTACTGAAGTTTAATGTACATCAAACCCAGCTTATACGTTGAAACTTTCACCTGTACACATTTAACATGTCGAGAAAAATCAAAGATATTTGGGATAAGAAGTACGTCCCAAGAGAACTAGCAACACTAGTATTTGTCTGCAACACAACAAGGAATATTAAATAATATTCACAAAGCAGCTAAGCCAATATCACACTCCAAGTAAACTGATTGCTCAAGGTCAAGAAGTTAATATATATAATAAACTGATTGCTTCCATGACCATGAGAGAGCAAAACAAGTTCCAAGATGAATACAAGGATGATGAAAATCCACACCTGCAATATATTGAGTACAGTCCGGATTACATCCTGATCTTTGAGAAAATCAACACTTTGCCTTGCCTGCCCGATTATTTCAGCCCATTTCTGTATAGTAGACAACATCATAAACCACATGCTCAGCGCTGCCCGGATTGTTCTAGAACAGGCAAAAATTGTGCATTTTTTTTTGTAAGGGTGGGAAGAGTATGGAGTGAATTATTATATCTCCAACCTGGTTAGGCAGATCCATTAATCTCTGCAGGTACTCATCCCTCTTCTGAGGATCAGATTCTGCTTGAATCATATGACCAACCTGAAAGGGCAGAGAAAAGTAGAAGATATTACCTAGAAGCAACATTATCTTATATGCCAGTTTAGATACCAACGACATGAAGAACTGCTTACAGATTCATAGAATGTGTGAATCTGGTGAGGTTCAAGGTCTGCCACAGTAGTTGCAAGTCCTGATAAAAGTTCGGATACAAATGGTTCACTTTCCCCAACCTGAAACCATGAGGAGCTTAGGAAATTAGTACTACTTTTCCCCTTACATAATAAATTGGCTCAAGCTAGTATTAATTTTAAGAGGAAAAAAGATACCTGTACGATAACAAACTTGCGCTTGCACTTTTGAACAATTTTCAAGAACGTATCACAGGCCATATCCTGGGAAATAAAATGTTACATACGTTAAACTAAGACTGTGAAACCTTAGATGATAGAATCTGGGTATACCACCTAACCAAAGAGCAGAAAAGAATTTTTATGAGTCATGCCAATACATAATGCAGTAGAAAGACGCCACTGTACCAATTACTGAGTAAATAACATATCTAAAGCCAGTGCTCCTAAGACCACAGCTTTCCCTAAGACGACAATCTGAATCTTCCAATCCCAAACATGGTTCCTTTATCACCTAGTTTAAAAAATTGACGAGCCAAAGACAAACCACTAGTAGAGAGAAAAATCACAAATTTCAACAGTTCTAGGAAAGAAATATAAAGTATTAGAGAATCTTTTGCTCCATTTTTTAGGAAGGACATTTACTCCTTTACAAGGTGAGGAATGCTATTATATCTTGATCTTTTGAATTTTTTGGTTCTTAAACTACCTTTTTTAGATTATATGTGCAACCTGTCCAATTGTATTTGTTTTTTACACATGTTTATCATGTATACACATAGGCTGATCACGTGTATATACACAATTTCACCCCTACCAAAATGAGTAATGCGTACTACAGGCCCAAATATGGGGCAACATGGACCACTCAGAACAATGTACCCTGATCTGTAGCGGGTACCATAACTATGACCTAGGTAACACCGCAAAACAACTTCCGGTCCCTAAGACTTAGGGGGGGAAGTTTCATGACCAAAAACGAAGATCAGTAGATAATATCCAGTACAATCAGTTTGCTGTCACAATAACTCAAATTGGTATTTGATTTTGATTCTCAAAAAATTTCATTCAACTTAACTTTAAGCGTTGGTAAATGATAAATTTCGCTTATTTGACTACCGTATTAAATTCGATTCTTTCACTTCTCAGGAAAATACATTAAAACCTTTATGAACTCTTCTGCTTTAACTTGAATAAGTAAACCCCTAAATGTAAAGACTAAAACAAATTAGAATCTCTAAAACTTAGATCATGATTCTGGCCATATTTGGCAGGGTTCAACATTTGACTACCACCATAAGTTTCCTATCTTCCTCAACTACATCTTGTCACCAATGCCACCTCCCAATTGATTTCCAGAGACAGATTTAAGGAGAGAAAATACTTCCTAACCAACCCTAGGATGCTATGTCACACAATTCCAGCAATCAATTGTCAGTAATGTCAGACTAATATTTGTTAACACAGAAGTTACTAATTTGTTTTCATTAGTATTTGTTCAGATTAAAAAACAAGGTCAGTCGGTTTGTGAGGTTCTGATTGTATTTCTTTTGATAACTGACCATAGAATAGGATTTCTTTTTCAGGGAAACTTGATAAACTCGCCAAACACCGAAAACGAAATTGACTAAAATTAGTTCACTAATTTTGAATCTAGCACAACTTTTTTTTTTTGAAACATGAATTCAGCCCAACTTTGATCAGTACTATTTTTGTATTTGAACAATTCGATAAAATTTGATATTTTACGCTTCAGTTTGGTTACCAAATCTTTTATGCCCCCAGACCGAAATTTTACAGAATGGATACAAGAGACATGTGACTATTATGTTCAAAGGAACAACTGCTGAAAGTCCAGACTCTCAGTTAACTTACCAGCCCTTCTACGTGACTATTAAGTTCAAGGGAAGAAACTGTTGAACATTGAGAATTCAGTTCAGTTAGCAACCCTTTTACACCCCCAGTCCAATATGTAGAAAATGGATACATGGAACATTTGCTTATGAAGTACAAGGGAAGAACTGCTGAAAAGCCCATAATTTTGAAGTTTTTATGATCATAAAATTTAGTATAAGTTTCTTAGGAGAGAAATAGTTATTTCATCAGGAGCAACCAGATATTTCAACATAACAAAAAGCAACAAATATTACCTGAACTCCAGGATGAGTTTCGTGCATAAACTCAAACAACTTATTCACAACAGTTTTCAAGAACTTCCAGTGAGCTTTTAAAAACCTAGGATACTGTCCAACAACATACCTGAAAAGGACCCAAAAAAATACAAAGGTATGAAAAAAAAAAAAATCACCAATAAAAACCAAAGCCATGTCTCCAACTATTCTTCAGCAATCAAACACTGGAATACAGCAAACCACAAAGCAGTTTAATAGAACCCAATCCAAAACCTTTTCAGTTGAATTGCTACAATGAGAAAATGTTTTCTAGGAGGAAAAAACAATTTCACTAAGAGGCACCAAGGCGGCAGCATCTAAGGGTACAATGTACAAGAATTACAAAACTCCCAAAGACCTTATAAACAGGTCAACAACACAACCTATCTAACCTTAAAATAAAAAAGATAAGAACTATTCAAATTTGAAAATCTTACATGATATTACTTGCAATAACAGCTTTGTTATCTTTTCCTTTAGTAATTTCACATAAATTGAGTAAATCACGAATGACCATCACCAGAAATCTGTTTTCCTGCCATAGACCAAAATGTTATTAAGTGTCAAAATCTATATTCAGCAATCACAGGGTACAACTTAGATTCATAAACTATGCAATTTTCCCAGGAACCATGAAATGAAACAACATGAAATAATTAAGAAAATCCCATTTCTTGGAGAGTTTTCTAGAATAATATTTCAACACATAAATGGAGAATTTTTCTCTTACATGTCAATTGTTCAACTTTTCGTACTAAAAAGTAAAAAAGAACATTCTCAACAACAAGTCCCACACTCAACTGCAATACAGTAACCAAAGGTAAGAACAAAAAGCACGCTCCGAATTTGAAGAATGAAGGAAATTTCAAGATATTTAGAACAAGAGCAAAAGTATTTAGCCGAAAACTGTAAAATACTCTTGTAGAAAAGATATAAAAGTAAAATGCACCATTTTTAGCTTCTCTGTTTCATTTTCTTTTCATGCGGTTGGGAGAGATGTAGAGAAAAGGAAAGATTTGAAATTCAGTTTCCCACTCAGTTCCAGATGCATGTTCATCATTAATATTAGTGTGAATCCCTAATACTTAACCAGAAACAATATTTCAGACAGAGGTAGAGAAAGAATGTGAAAACCAACATGACTGATTTAATATGGGGCAAAATTATTCAACCAAATAGACAATATTCTCCGTTGCATGCAATTGGGAAGATAGGGAGAAGAAAGACTTTACATCCATTTTCCACTTTCAATTCCAAATATGCATTTTCACTTTATCAGATGGTGTCTAGAATTCCTAAAAGGAAAGACTGAATGCAGTATCGTACTTAAAGTTATTAAAGTAGATAAATTCTTACTTAGAAAGTTAATAGTTATGTGATAGTGTTATTGCAAAAAAAAAGGCAATTCATTTTTATAAATTAATAAAAATGAATATATCTATTAAAAAAAATTTATTACTTAAATTGTCTTATACTTTTTATTTGAAATAAAAAGTTAAATTGTTTTAGACATATATTGTTACTTTGAAAATGATTTCAAGACAATAAAAAAAAAAAAGTAAATTAGATATTAAAGAGTAAGAATTTTTTTAAGATTTCAAGTGCTTGTTTTTCACCTTCTTAAAAGTCATATTTTTAAGAGAGCCTAACGAGCATCATGCTCTAATATTACCAAACAAAAATATTTTAGCATAGATGCTTTAAGTTGCATATAAGCACCAAGTAAGCAATCCAAAACTCCTCTTCATTTTAGTTTCTAATATTAAGCTAGAAAACAAGATGTTAGGACGAGAAAAGAGAAAGGATGATAAAACCAACATGACCTATTGCATACCAGGAACAATTACTCAACCAAATAGATAATTAGTGACTTGCCTTGCATGTGGTTAGGAGAGACATGGAGACAAAAGTTTAAACCATTTTTCCACTTTCAGTTCCCAATATAAATTTTTACTCCATTAATATTAGTAAGAATCTCTAATGTTAAACCGGAAAACAGGATGTTCATAAAGGAAAAAAGAAAGGAGGATACAACAAACATGACTGACTTTGTGCTGGCACAATTATTTAACCAAATAGACAATGATTGATTTTCCTAGCACGAGCTGATAAATAACTTATTTCAGATAGAAAAGAGGTTGCAGATAAATAACTTATTTCAAATAAAAAAGAGGTTACTGATAAATAACAATGTTAAATTTGACGTTGCTACTCAATATCCAACTTTATAGTTTCAATCCAGTGTATTTTAGATTTTATATTTAGGGAAAACAGAAGTAGGGAGGAAGGAGTTGGAAACTGGGCAAAGCTCACATACCACAGCCTACTATATAAACTAGATGTGATATTAAAGGGAGGAAAAAAGGAAGAAAGTCCATCCACATTTTTTTCCAACCTGGAATGAGAGAGATTACCAAGCTAGTGAAAAAATTAATTTAAGAGGGAAAAAGGATACCTGTTCTTCAGCCATTGAACCAGATATAGATCCTATCGCCCAGCACAATGTATTCAGGTTGTTCCACGTCCAGTCCTCACCACTCAGTTGTTTACTTAATTTCTTAAGCATCTGAGTAGGGCCAAGAAACACGTGAAAATCCAAATTAGACATCAAACAAGGGGAAGTTAATCTAAAAACACAAGCACCATGATCAACATGGCAAAAAATAATCAACCATGAAAGGAGTTCCACCCCTCTTTATCTTATGCACAAATACATCTGCATGCACATACTGATTTACACAAGCTAAGATGTGCCACAAAAATATTTTGTTTTCCTTTAACGTATACAAGCTTCAGCTACATGAGACAAGCCACATACAGATATTAAACTCAGTTAAAATCAGACACCACCTCGCAAAACAATTTAGATCTCCCAAAAGAACAACCATAATTATCTGGATAATAGGCTATTTGACATGCATAACCTTGCATGAAAATTAAAGCAACAGAATATCATGAACCAATAATTGAATAATTACATTTATTTTAAAGAAAATGAAACAGAAACCATAAGTTATAATTACCTGTTTTTCGGTATCCTCATGGTCAAGGTGTGACAGGTAGATAAGTGTCTCCCTCATTATCTGCAACACTTAACTCCGGTTAACCATAGACACCAAAAGAGAACTGTATTTAGACAATATCTCATAGGATAAGTCATAACTGCAGCTCTTTCCCAAGATGCATACTCATAGACACAAATGTCCTCTCAGGAAATGAGAAAGATATCATACACTTGGAGAACATTTCCTGAACAACACTACACTTGATAACAATATTCTGTCTAGTATATCTTCCTCAATGAAAGTCTTCTCTCAAATATATATATATGTAATAGGAAAAGGACTAATTTTCTTATTTGCGAGAATATCTTTTTTTGAAAAAAAAAAAGTTCTTTTTTTTTTCAAATAAGAAAATTTTTATAGAAGGCAGTGAATAAATAAATATTTTACTTGTAATTCATAAATTTCCATCATACAATCAGGATTAGAGAATCTATACAACTGGGATACTTCTCATAAAACCATTAACAAATTACTAATGTGTCTCTTTCTCCTACTGATCCCTAATTGGAATTTTATTAGTTTAAACTATATAGAAAAAGCACAAAGAAGTAAACAAAGTCAAAGAGCATCAGTAGTATATTTTTTCTTTTTGAAATATAAAAAAATAGAACATCAGTAATATCTAGTCCCATTGTATTCCGAAAATAAACATAGAACATTCTTTAGTTCCCAATTGCTTGAAAAGGTTAAAAGTTCATGCTTAACCAAAGTCTGGAAGATATTTCAGTAAAAATGCTTTAAGCTAGCCAAACACTAAGGAAAGTTATTCACATTATCATTCATAATGGAGCATTGTCCTGCATGAAAGAGTGGAATGTAAAGCTAACAGTATCATTTCCAGTATCAAGCAACTAGAGCATTTTAGTCACGAAATAATATCATTACCTATGTTTCTTCGTCAGTCCATAAGAAGCATGATTGCAGGAAAAAAACAAGCAAATGAAGTTTGGATATGAATCCATATCTCAATATCAAAAATGTTTCACCTTATACTGAACAAGGACATCGTTGTCCTTCATAGTTTCACGAACAATGTTGCCATTTTCATCTTCAACTATGAGAACTTCCTCAGGCTTTGCCATACGACTGATCATGAGAATTCTCAACTTTGACATTGGACCCACATAAAGCTGCCGTCGCTGCAGTAGTTGTGATCCAAGGCCATCAACCATGCCGGGAAGAAAAGGCATCTGCAGATAGGATAATGGAGATATGAAGTAACCCTTCCGCTACAAACATGCAAGCTTGTATAGACAATTAGGCATGAGCTAAGTAGGTGAATAGACACACACAACAATATTCATCTACTATGTTCCAGGTAGAAGACCACTTAAAACAAACCAACATGTCCACAAACATATGGTTGTGTCCACTCAATTTATGCCATGTTCCTACAGCCTCTAAGCTGTTTCCATGAGACAGATCAGCTATCGCAGGCCAGTGAAAGTTCAGAAAACGGATCATGTTGTTTGTCTGAAAGTTAATACCGGCAGGACAACTATTGATAATAACTATAGTATTACATAAAGAACATATATAAAGCAAAAGAGAAGGCAATTTGAATCAGCATCCAGTTAAAATTTTGCCTTTCTTACCATCGTAATCCAACTCAAGGTTTAAATTTCACATTTTTATAATCTATTACCCTGTTATGGTTGGTCCAAACAGCTTTTCATCCACTTTCGTTAAAAGAAGAAAAAAGAACGATTATTGAAAAGAGAAAAGAATAATACAAAAGGTGCAGCAGATAAGTCATCCAACTGAAAGAAAGTATAACAGAAAAGAGGATGAAAAAACAAAAATACAAAGTAATAGAGACACAGCTGAGAACATCTCGCGTGACCGAAGCATCCCAACTCCTATGTAAAACAGACAAGGAGGTTTCCCTTGAGCTTTAGACCAAAGGGAAGCCAAGAAGGCTATATTCTTCCAGGCATAGATCTCAGAAAAAAAAAAAAACAATTGTTAAAGTACGATGATTTCTCTCCAACCAAATTGTTCACAAACCAACAGAAAGTGCACCTTTCCATGAAGGTCTATCCTTAGCCCTAATACCAAAACCACCACTGCTTGCAGATTACAGGAAAATATTACATTAAAACAGAAAATAATATACCACAAATATAACAGGAAAACATCACTTTTCATCAACTTGTCCATTCTTCAAGAGTCCAGAAAAAAAATTACTCCCTCCCATGTCTAATTGATCATCGTTGAAGGAATCTACAAATTAATATACCTGCAGACCCATCATGTTTGCAGTCACTGCAGGATTATCAGAATTATGATGGGCATCGAAGAGTTCCAGAACAAAGGAGTTCCAATAATCTAAGCAAACCTGCTCAAATGTGAGCAAAGGTCACAGCATCAGTTGAATTGAATTTAACCAAAATGAAGGGAAATAGCAAGAGCAACAGACAACATATGTTATTATTTTCTATCTAAAAAAGGGCCACCATACCTTGAAGACCTCCGTGTCATCAACATATGAGATATTTATAAGATATTCGAGTCCTGTGAGCAGTGCCGCAATATTCTCCTGTGTGAGTTCTAAAACACGAATATGGAACTGCATAAAGGAACATGTAAAATAAGTAACTAAAGAAAGAGAAGGCTCCACATCACCCCATAAATGCTTTGAAAGAGAATGATTACCATTAATAAATTAAAAAGTTCACATGTAAGAGTTTAGCCATTAAATTAAGCTAAAATAAATTTTTGGAAAAAAAAGAGCATGGTACAAAAATGGTTGACTGCAGGAACCCAGAACTGTGTTTGGCTGACAGAACCAAAACCTGCCAACTCTAGACCCAGTTAATCAAGCAAACTGAGGAAAAAAATTGAAAATGCATTGGTCAGAAACCAGAATCTGCATAGTAAAACATAAGGTCAGAAATAACTCCAAACCAAAAAGGTGTTTCTATTCAGATTGTGATTCACATCTCATCCAGAAAATACAATATATCTGTTTCCATCAGATGCATCAAACTAAGCAACACACTTATGCCATAAAGTTGGAACTTGAAAGGTGCAGACATGTCAAATTTGATTCAATAGAGAAACCTAACTTTTGTTTGTAGAAGACAGAATTTACCTTATAAAATGAAGTGAAAAACAGTGCCAGGTTCTGAATAAATGCCTGAAGGAACAACATATGATATATTGTTATCAACATGCAGGAGCATATCAAATAGTGGCCTGATTGGAATTTTATGCACTTAAAAAACCTCACTTGTTCATCACTAGATCCATGTGCATAAGCCTCTGGAATGTTTGTTGTTGATGGGAGAATGGCCTATAAACGCCAAAAGAATATCAATATTGAACCACTGGGAAGAAGAAAGATAAATAAAGAATACAAATACTACTTTGAAGGTTCAGAATGAATTTATACGTAAGCTCAAAAAGAAAGACATAAACATGACTAATGAACATAAAATCTTCAGAAAAAGCTCACCTGCAATTGCACCATGAATATGCTATACATTTTGACATACTGAACATCATAGAAATCCCCGAAATTAAGAGCTGCAACCTGCTAACAGCAAAGAAGATTCAAGTTTAATCCAACATTAAAATTTTCCTTCTTAAAAGAATATATCAAATAACCATGTACCTCTGTCAAACATTGGAGAGTAAGATTGCGATATGCTGGCAAAGGGAAAAATTTTAGAAGTGTCTCTAGCTGTAAGATATGGAAACATGGAGGCCGTGAAAATATCACAACAATCATTAGTTTGCAGGTCAAAAGCTATATTCTTCCAGCAAACTGACTACATGAAGAGACAAAGGACATACCAGTGGTGATTCAAAAATGTAGCCCAAAGGAATCCAAGAGAGGAATGCATGCAATGTAGAAAGAGTTGCCCTAATAAGCTCAGTTCTTTGGGATGCTGATAGTACATATAAGCACAACTCATGAATGAGTTGAAACTCACTGTAACAAAACCGATCAGAATTCATTTTAGGACAATAAATTGCCCAAATATTTTAGCACTATAGCAGATATTCTATAAATAAAAAAAGAAAATGAACAAGAGAGCCATAAATGGCATTATTGTCCAAGATAGGTTCATATGATTTGGCATTTATGCAGAATAACAAAAATGTCGCTCCAGCGACATTAGAAGGCGAACAAACAAAATATCATGTAGATTTAAAGAATTTTCAAAAACTACAAAGAGCTGTTTAATACTATAACTACATAAAGAAAAGGTACGGTGAACTGGTCACAAGATCCTGTTGCTCTAGTAACCAGATTAACCTAGGAGTTCTTTACGCGTAAAGTCCTTCCAGTTTAATAGAAGTCCTCAGGGCCTCAGTTTTTATATTGAATAACCACAGCTAAATTTCAGGTAAATATTCACTAACCAGTAAATCCTCTCACACAAATACCTAAATAAAGTTTAGTTACCAATATAACATACTCTCGCATAATTCATGATTTAGAACAAGAAAGAAAGAATAGGGAATTCACAATCACATGATTGACAACAAACACAATCATAGAAGTCCAAAAACCACAGGGCTGCAACTCAATCAATGAATAATCTTAATATATTTTATTCATCGAAGCCTTCTCACAATGTTGAATCATATGTATACTCATAGGACATTTAAACAATCCAATATGACTAGAATCTAAATAGCAAGAGATTTCTCACTAAACATGTAATAAAATCCTGATAAAATATATGTATCTACTCCCCAAACAATCTTTTTTTTAAATAAAAGTATAGTATTAAATCATCGGTACTCCCCAAACAATCTTATACTAGTAATAATTTTCTAAGAGTAATATCATAGAGAGAGAATTTTGAAATAAATATTTGAACAAAATAACTAAGTTTGGGTGAAAAGGAGTCCGTTTTTAAGGCTTCTAGAGGTCTCAGGGTGATCAATTATCTCCTTTGCTTTTCATTGTAGTGATGGAAGCATTAAATATGATGTTACTGAGAGCAAGGGAGTTGGAATTATTTAAAGATTTGAAAATAGAAAGAGCATGTTGAGGAGGTGATGCATCTAATTTTTGTGGATGATACTTTACTATTATGCAAACTGGAGGAAAGAGCAATGCTAAATCTCATATGCATCCAATTTAGTTTCCAAGCAGTTTCATGAGTTAATACTAATTTATCTAAATCTGAGATGGTGAGACTAGGGGAGGAGAGAGATGATTCAAGACTGGCAAGGGTCTTGAGATGTAAAATAGTGGAACTACCAATCAAGTATTTGGGCTTACCTTTGAGGGCAATATACAAGGACGAGAGAACTTGGCTCCCAGTGGTGGTTCACATGAAGATTGGCGGGTTAGAAGAGAGTGGGGTAAAACTAACACTTAATAAAATACGTTGACTAACCTACCTATTTACATCATGTCTCTGCTGACAATCCAAGTGAACATAGCCAAGAAATTGGAATCTAATCAATGTAGGTTCCTTTGGCACAATCTGAAGGAAAGGAGTAAGTACCATTTGAAGAGTTGAAGGAGGTTAAAACAACCTTTGTCTTCGGGTGGTTTGTGATTGAGATCCTTTGTAGAGATGAATAAGGCACTACAAGGGAAATGGCTATAGAGATTCATGAAAGAGAATGGTTCAATTCGATGGAGAGTGATTAAGGCAAACTTCGATACTGTAGATAAGGGATGATTTTCTAGAGAGGCAACAAAACCGCATGGGAAAGAGATGTGAAGAAAAATAAGCATGAGTCAACACATATTTTAAGAATGCATCAGGTGGAGTTTAGGTGGGGAGGCAGAATTAATTTCTGGAAGGATTCCTGCCTTGAAGGGGGAGTTCTCAAGGATCGATTCCCTCATATTTAAGCTATTGCAAGGCAGAAGGATAGTACAGTCTAGGAGGCGTACAGAGATAAAAAAAAAAAAAAGAATAGTGAGTGGAGTGTAAATGTTGTGAGGAATCTAAATGATTGGGGAGTGAATGAGTGTGAGCATTTTTACCAAGCAAACTTTCTGCTGTAAGATTTAATGGAAATAATGATCAATCATTACAGAATCTCAAGAGTAATGGTCTATTCATGGTCAAGTCATCTTATAACTACTTGGTTGAGAATGAAGTAGCACAGTCCTCCAATTTCAGCAAATAGTGAAGGTAAATGCTTCCCCATATTTGCCTTTTTTGCATGGGGGCAGGGCAAGGGTGGACTTTGACACTAGACAAATTGATGAAGAGGGAAACTTTTTTGGGGAATGGATGTTTTCTATGTAAAAAGAAGGCAGAATCCTGTGATCATATTATGCTTTGGTGTCTGTTTACATACAAATTATGAATTACGGCCTACAGATTTTTGGGGATTAACTGGGCAATAGCCGACTCAGTAAGAGACGAGATATGGGCATAATAAGGCATTAGTAATGGAAGGAAATATGTAGATCTCATCCCTCTTACCATATTATGCTTGTGTGGAAAGAGAAAAACAAGAGAGCTCTTGAGGGGAATAAAGAAGATTTGGTCAGAATTAGAGACAGATGACTCCAAGTGTCGGGTTTTTTGGTAATCAGGCACCCTATTCTTTCTGTTGAAGAGTTTAGAAAGTTCATTGATATACTAACCGATTTGTAAATAATTTTGTACACGGCTGGGTACCCTTTTGGTGCTAATGAATTAATGAAACTCTATACTTTTTGTTTCAAAAAAAAAACTAAGTTTTATAGTGTAATTTCACAAGGACTAAAAAAAAAAGTTATAATGGAATCATGTGCATGTGGCACAACTGAAAAATTAGTAGTTACTAATGAATTTATGAATTGGGTTGATCTGCTCAAGGATCTCAGATTGAGAAGCTCAAGATTATGCTTTCTGATTTACAACTAACAGTCGATGATCATATTGACACTTGGTAGAAGACATTATAGGGAAGCTGCTATTGTAATGGGCAACACCCCCTTGAGCCTTGTTTATAATAGTATCCTTTTTTTCTCTCAAGATAACTTGCCACAATGATACAGAGAAGAACTTACCATTTATGTTTATAGTCCTGATGTACTTACCTGTTTAGAGATTGTTTTAGCTCTTTGATCTTTAGTTGAGTCATTTCACCTCTCGAAAAATCAAAAACCTCTTCACTGAGAAGCTGCAAAACCAGCATTCCATATGTTTTGAAGGATAAAACAAGTATATCAACAACAGCAAGTGTTGACCATGGGTATTCAAACAAGCTACGAAGAGAAATAATATAAACTTACTTTTAAAATAGCCATGCAATTTTCACAGATCGTTTCACTAGTTTTGGCTGCTGCAACAAGATCCGGAATAAAGCTTCGCCATCTAGCTGGCCACTCATGCTTTACAATCTGCATATCCTCATTTGTCAGAATATATGCTTTATTAGAGAACACTCTCATCAACATATGCTTATGCAAAAGGACTTAGATTAAAAAGACAAGAGAGAAATAAAGCACAGCAATCCTATCACTCAAATTACTTAGGTTTATCTTTATACTTAACTCATGCTTTACAATATATCCTCATTTGTCAAATTATGCTTTTTTAGAGAAAAAAGTTGTCAAAACATGCTTACAGAAAAGGACTTGGAATAAAAAAAGGATAAGAAAGGACAATGCACAGCAGTTCTATCATCCAAGTATTAGTTTTATCATTATACTTAGGTTATGAATGCTGCACCATTCCTTTGTTCTAGCTGAACTAGCAGGTAATGAGAAGTTCCCTGAAAACTTCACCAAAAGCTAAGTGGTGGCTAGTCCTGATAAGGAGCAAATTTGGGCATGGCAAGTTTTAAATGGTAAAAAGAAATTCTGGACTTCACCTCACTTTCTATTTTGTGAAAAGTTTTGAAAGAAAGAAACCTAAGAGCCTTTGAAGGAGAGGTTTCATCCTTTCAAAAAATTCAAGATTTTCGGGAGTTTTAATGTTCATAATACATTCAAAGAACAAGATCTCTTGGACCTGTTTACGATGTCAAATTGTAAATTTTTAACTTTTGCTTTCATTTCATACAAGATTGTTACCTCCAGACCCTACAGGCATCCCTTGTACAATAGACTTCTTTCTCCATCCATTTAGGTTATGAATCTAGAAATAGCACTAAAATTACTTTAGAGTTAATACAAGTTATTACTAAGAGGCTTCAAGATACTTTTATTAAATAAAAAGTATAATGTGTATTTATTAATTACAGGCACCAAGGGGGTGACAACCCATATACTAAAGATATTTACACATCAATAAAGACTTCGATAAGGTTATCAAAATCCTCTATAGAGAAGAAAAAGTTAACCAGTAACCAGACAACCCAAAGTTTGATACCATCTATCCCTTAGCATATCAAAATCCTCTCCCATATCCCTTCAAACGCCCTTCTGACTCTTTCTTTCCACACCCCCCAAAAAATTGTAAGAGTGAGGCCCAAATGTTTTTTCCTACCACTCACCCCCTTCATGGCACTTCAAGATATTATCTACGAGGTTGGACTTTATGTTATCAATAGGAGTAGCCTTTGGCATTTATGTTCTTATGAAGAGTAAAAAGCTTTAGCTTTCATTTCATACCAGGTCGGTACCCCTGTGCCATGCATACAGCAGACTTCTTTGTCTATGACTTTAGGTTACGATTCTACTACTAGCAATAAATTTACTTTTAGAGTTATATATAAGTTATTGCTAAGGCACTTCATGGTATTTTCAAGGAGACGAACAAATTAGTTTTAGTTTATTTTATCAGTAGAAGTAGTCTTTGGCTTTATGTTCTTATGAGAGAGTAAATGACTTTTCTTTAATTAGAAACCTCATAATAGCTTTCATTTCTTCCCCTCAAAGCAACAACCCTTTTTCACACATGAAAACATTTTTAATTTTCATTTTCCACATTAAAAAATAAAACATATGTCGTAGTTGAAAATAAAACTGAAGTTCAGAAAATGGTAATAGAAAATGTAAGTTCAAAAATAATAGAAAATTGTTTCAGTTTTGTTTTAGAGACCTATTTTTCAATTTACAATTAAATAGCATGGATGCACATACACATAAGCTTATGGAAATAGGCCAGAAAATATTTCTGTGCACCAAATAAAGCTATAAATTTTCAAAATGTATCTTATTGTTCTTCCGACTGCATCATCAACATGCCATACAACAGGCTGGACATATCTAAGTCAACAGCCATGTTATTTATCAGGGTAAACGGACAGTTAGCTCATACCTGAACCAATATGATATTAAGTTTGTTGACATAAAGCCTTTCCAATCGAAAAGATGCCTCATTACTCGATAGCTATAAGAATGTAACAAAAGTAAGTACAGATATAACAAAAAGATAAAGAAAATTCTGGAAGAATAAACAGTACTCCTTTCTCCCATGAAAGAATCACAGCTTCTCCTTCAGACGAATACCTGTACAATGACTTCAGAAATGTAATTTTTCATTCCATCTCGCTGCTCAACAGGCAAAGCATTCCATCTATACTTGATAACACCTTCCAAAACCTGAGAATAAAAGCCAAAAAATGCTCTTAAGAGAAATGTTTTTAAAATAATTGTAAAAAAGATACCCATTAATCAACTAAAATTCCAAGCAAAATAAGTTGGTTTCTATCATCCCATCCAAAAGTTCTAGGGTACTATGGAAGGAAAATAGGAGAGCCTTTGAGGATGTTTTTGTCCGCCTCTTGACAGAATTAGACACCTTTGGTTTCCGGACCTTGTGTATTTTGCCAAAGGATCATTTTCTACCTAGCAGAGAAGATCTAGAGGACCTAAAAGATATACTGTCTACCTCTTTCCTGTAATCTTTTGTCGTATATGTTTCATCAAATTTGATAACACACTAAGGAATATTTTCCTCAAAACTAGATACTAAAATTGATTATCTTCATTCATACATATAATATTATATATATGCAACATATCAGAGTATAGAGCAATTATTTCACCTTACACATAATACAAATATAAACAGCACATTTTAGAAATGTAATTGACCTGCAAGGCAAAGAACTTGGTATTCAGATTCTTTGTATTTTGTAGAATGTGCACAACTTGGAGCCACATATCTGGATTGTTCTGTAAATCTCGCAAAATTTGGTCTGCAGCTGTTCTCTGTGCAATATTTACAGAAAAATTTGGACAAATAATTATTTAAAGGGAAGACCAACATCCAATTCAGAAGTTATGGAATTTACATTCCAAAAGCATCAGGCCACAAGTCTCTAAAACCAATGATGCACCAAATCAGTTACCACAAAATTAATAACCATCTAGAAAGATTGCATCGGATAGCAGTTACCATAAATGGGGTTCATAGTATCTGAGGAAGGTACTAAACAATATTAGTTTAGTTAGTTTTAGAGGGGATCACCAAACAGATAATTTCTATCGCAAAAAGGATGCTCAAAGTGTACCACGTCACTCCTGTCCTAATGAAGGTCATCCTTACAAAAGATGATCTAAACTAAAAGAATATACTAAAAAAGCATGTCACATCATCAGTGAGTATTAAACTGTTATTACTACTTCTCTTTCCACCTTTGTACTAAGCTTATAGATTTTTCTTAGTAAATGGTTTTCTACAAAAGGATTTTTTAGTGAACACGTAACTGCTAACTTTAATTAACTCCTTTGTCTAAAGGCAGAAAGAAATTTGTTGATTTCCTCTCTTATCTACAGCAAATCATATTATCACTACATCTACCCCTTTTTTTACTTACCACTTTTATTAGATGGTCAACTTTAAGAGGAAAAAAGAAAAGGAAAATATACGTTCATAAAGAAAACCATCACTAAAAAGTTATGTTCATACTTTCCAAAAAGAAATCGATATCTATAACAGTAAAAAAAAAACCTCTTCTTTCCTCCTGGAACTTAAGGAAAGTCACTATTTCAAGCTATAGTTCATTAAGAAAAATTATAAACCAAGACAGATGTCAATTATATAAGTACTATCACCAACACTATCGCGAGGAAAATCTAACACAGAAAGAATCGTAATATGAGATATAATACAGTTCTCTATTTCAGCAACAGAGACAACCGAGAAAAAAATGCTAAAAACTCATAAAACAAAACAAAAAGGAAATAAACGATCAAGAAAATGGGACAATTAAGTTAAGGATTTTAAGACAATTGGAGAAATAGGGTGCACTTTTCCAGTTTTCTCATGCACCACTCTAAAAGTCCCACGCAATCAAATCATTGTTAGGCCTTGAAGACATAGAACAGGATGAACCGAAAGAAAAAAAATCAAACCCTCCATTTCTAGCAGTGAAACAATAATAACCCCATTCTGAAATGTCTCTAAACCCCTAATAACTGAAACCTCCCACCCCCGACCCCTTCTCCTTAATTTCTGTGCAGTTTATTGGGAACAAAAGCAACCTATTAACTTTCTTAGTTCAATTCCCCCCAAAGCAAATGCCCCGGCGTGTAAAACCCTAATGATGAAAATGCCCCAATCTCACCACATTCCGCAAAACTTTATCGCTACCAAAACACAAACAAGGAGAAGGAGAACAAAAAGCACTGAATGAAGACTAAAAGCCGGAAAATCTTATCAATTAACAAGTCCGAATTTCGGCCCATTTCGCTACAGTTGATGGAGAATCAAGAGATAAGCAGGCAGAGGAAACAAGAATATCCACTCACCTCTTCTTTAGATCCAGTGCCATAGAAGGCTGCAACGGTGGCGTCGAGCAAGCCGACGTCAATCGGCTGGCTCAAATCCCTGAGTTTCTCAGCCGCCATAGCCGAAGAAAAACACACCACACCACAAGGACACTCTTCCGATACTAAACCCTAGCGAGTGTACGGACCAAACCCTAAGAGAGAGGAGGACGAAATAGAAGTTCTAGAGAGAGAAAAGAGTTTGAGAGAAAGAAGTATATATAGAGGGAGGGATGTGAAAGACAGCTTAAAATTGAAGCAGAGAGGGAGAGACTTTGAAATGTTTTTTTTTATATTTTATTTTTATTTTAAAAAATTAAATTAAAAAAAAAAAATTTAAAACCCTCAGAACTGTTTGGCATTAAGTAGCAGGAAGAAGCAGCAGCATAGTTACTGGTTAAGAGATTTTATTTATTTTTTTTTTTTCCTTGAGTTTTTTCTTTTTATGATTTTTTTTGTAAAATAATTTAATAATTTACTTTGATTCTTTGAATAATATAGTCGATTAAGGAAATTTTTTAAAATTTTGTATTATTATGTTATTACTTATTCTATTTTTTTAATTTTTTATGACTCGTACAGAAAGTAATAATATGTTAAAAATGTAATGGTAATAATGTGTTACGAATTTAAATTTGGACATGCAATAAATAAAAATCTAATATGATACATATAATCACAAATAACTTCACAAAAAGATATAATTTAACCAACACTCATATGATGTTGTTAATGATGATACAATATATAGAGTTTATTGATGAAAAGAATTTATTAAGATCTAGATACGAATGATTTTGAATTATTTTTATTATTATTTTAAAACTCAAATGGCTATGAGAGAAAGAGATAGTTTATGAAATGTATAATGAAAGTCTACGATGTTTTATTTTTTGAATATGTAATATTTATATAATGTTTTATTCGATGATTTATCATAAAATTTATTTAAAAAATATTTGTAATAACGAAAATAAAAGACATCATTAATGATTGATCGCGGTATGTAATCTTACTAGTGCTACTTGATTTTTGTAATGATTAAGAGTTAAGATACACTTATTTTCTAACCGGTGATAAGAATAAACTATTTGAATTATGAGTAATTACTTTTTCATAGAATATAGTTAAGTAATAAAATATTACTAGTAATTTTACTTATTACATTTAGTTTTGACTTATTATTTGGTAAGACTATTGTTATTATTTATCAATAAATAATTTATATTAGATAAAGTATTAAAACCAAAAACATCGATAGTTTAATGAGAAAATCTATTTAAAAAAATTTTGAGTATCCTCAGTATCATTATAGAAGAACTTGATTTGGACAAACTAGCTGAACAAGTTTTTTTAAAAAATAATTGTCTACGATCATGACTCATCTTTAAATCGATATACTTATGTAATAATATTATTTTAATATTAACATTTGATTATTACTTATTATATACTAGTTTAAATATTATATAAAAAATAGTAAATAAGATTAGAAGAGGTAACAAATGTAAAACATTAACTAGAAATTATTTAGTTAATTTATAAGAAGAATATTAGGTTTAGACATTTGTATGACAATATTATCAATAAAAAAGAAAGAAATTTAAAAGAGATAAAGAAAAAAAAAACTCTTAAACTCACACCTTTTTTATTTCTATCGAACCCAAAAGCACGTATTATTAAAAACTAATTAAACTTATTCAATTTTCTGGGCAAGTTTAATATATGAGTTAGTAAATATTTATTGCAACCTAATTGGCAATAATAGACCATTTGAACAATGAAACAGATAGCTCATTTATAGAACGAAGTTAATAATAAGAAATAACACTGGTAATTTTATTTAATATATATTTAAGTTTTAATTAATTAATATGAACAAAGATCTAAATCATTTATAGCTTAACGAAAAAATCTCTTAAATAAGATCCTTGTATCGCAAGATAAGTACTTTACAAGACAAGTTATTTAGACGTGCTATCAAAATAGTTATCCACCATCATAGCTTTTCAGTGTTATGTTTTTGAACCAATTAATTACATAGTTATGTAAGAATATAATTATAAAAATATCTTTTCAATTATTAATCTTTGATTATTAATGTTACGTACCAATTTTGATTGGTTTAAAAATTAAAAATAGCACAATAGAATTGATGAGGTAATAAATATGAAATATTAAATAGAAATCGTTTAATTAATTCACGAAAATAATATGACATATATTATTCTTTTTATTATTATAATTTTATTAGTAAAAAAGAAAAAAAAAAGAAAAAGAAAAAAGAGAAAAAAAAAAAAACATAAACACGCACGCGTGAGATAAAAAAGGTTAAGACAACTCTTAAATTCACATGTTATTCAAAAAGTACGCAAATCTATTTAATTTTAGAACCGATTCTAACCTATGATTCATTTTCTTTAAAACACTAAAAAAAATTTATTTTCATTTCTGTCAAATTTTTATCTCCTTTATTTCTTGATGAAATAAAAAAGAAATCTAAATAGATGCTTGCTACCCTTCAAACAAGAGAAGAACCCAATGGGCAGGGGTCTCTTATGCCACTTCACACGATGATTCACC
>NW_019014653.1:1288945-1300308 GCF_000150535.2 Carica papaya | reverse complement strand
TCTTCTATGTTTGTTTCCCTCTTCTTTCTCCACTTGCAGCAGGCCCATAAACATCCCTTTACACTCTCTGAAATCCTATTCCAATTGGCAGACTCTCTTAATAAATGGGAGAATGGAGTTGTTTAAAGAACTTTGAGCATTGAAGACCAGCATTTGGGTTTTTCTCAAAACTTGTCACAGTCTAATGAGAGTTAGTTCATGACTAACTGCAACTTAAGACCCCCAAAATTTGAACCTTCAAATATTCATAGAGCACTAGGTATTTGATGAATATTCTTTCCTTTAGAAGACAAGATAGCAGCAGCGACCAACACCAAAAACTTATCGGCACCAAAAAACAATATATAACAAAATAATTAACCATCCCATTTGTTTATCTTTGATCTTATACAGCTAAACAATACGAAGGAAACAAAAAAATATTTACTTAAAAGACATCTCCTTTACTGCTATTGGAGGCTAGCTACTACAACATCAAAAGTTCGCAGAAGCATGACAATCAAGAGTTCCAAAAATGAAAACTTCTTGTAGCTCATTTTCTTTGCTCAGACTTGGCACTAGTACAATATTAAGTGTTTAACTGTGGGAAGAAGGGAATATTTATAGACAAGAGCAGACCTAGGAAATCAGAAAATAAATAAAAATGGAAAGGAATACCACAACACCGCTCAAACATCTGTTCAGAAATCTGGAGTGCAAAAATTATCTTAGCACGGGATGGAAAGAGAGAGCGGATCTGATTATAGACAGGTAGAGGAGGAAGAGGTAAGGAGGTCCTTTGCAGGAAGAGAGGGAGGAATGTTGTAGTCCAGGTTGCCCACCACTCAATTTGACAGTTCTAGTACAAGTAAGTGCACATTAGATGGTTTCCTAGAGAAATATAAGGCCAGGCTCGTGGCAAGGTAACATGCACAAACCTACAGCTTGGAGGAAGAGATCTTCATGGATATTTTCCCGGGCTTCAAGGGAAAACTAAGAGACATTTTTTTTTTAAATAAGGGAAAACTAAGAGACAATAAAGTTTGTAGATTGAAGAAAACATTGTATGATCTAAAGCAATCACCAAAGACTTCATTTCGAGATTTGCTAAAATAGTGCCATTGGGTACAGACAGGGTCAGGGAGATCAGACACTTTTATTAAAGCACTTGGATTTAAAAGGAGTAACAACACATTTGATGTACATTGATGACATAATTGTGATAGAAAATGATGAGAAAGAGGAAAGTCTAGATAAGATTTTCTAATCGAAGGATTCGAGATTAAAAAACATGGGAGACTAAAGTACCTTCTAGGAATAAAAGTTTCATTCCAGAGAAGAAATCTTTATTTCACAACAGAAATATGTGACTTATCTCACAAGGGAGAGAGGAAAGTTAGCATGTAAACTTTATTTCACACTGATTGAGCAAAATCACAAACTAGAAGAGATAAATGAAGATCTAGTTGTAGAAATAGAAATGTATTAGAGATTGGTAGGAAAAATATATATCATGTCCATGTAAGGCCAAACATTGCATGCCGTGAACATGGTTAGCTAATTCATGCACTGCCTGAAAGAGGTTCACCTTCATATAGTCTACAAGATACTTTATTACCTGAGTCCAATCTATTAAAGGAGTTTTATTCAAAAGGAACACTTGATTAGCCCTTTAGATATACACATACAAAATATCCGAACCCATTAGAGAGGCGATCTGTGAATTTTTCTTGGAGGAATCTTGTAAACTGGAAGAGTAAGGAGCAAAACGTGATCGCTAGATCAAGTGCAAAGGTAGAGTTTAGGGTGATGGTACAAGAAATACGTGAATTATTATGACTCAATAATTTTAGATAGTTTGTGAGCAGAAGTTTCCCATTGACATTGCTCATAATCCTGTGCAGCATGAGAGGAAAAAACCACATTGAAATAGATAGACACTTCATAAAGTGACGTTGGATAACTTGTACATTGTATGTCTCAACTAATATACAACTTTGCAAATGTGCTATCAAAATGAAAGGACTCAGTTGAGTGACATCTTAAGAACTTATCTGCAAGCTGTGAATGAAAGATGCATATTTATCAACTTGACAGGGAATGTTGAAAAATTTAACCTTTGGCAGCCAATTTTTTGAAGCTTATCTAACCTGCCCAGAAATTGGGGATTCCCTGATATAAGGATTTGATTTGATTTGGTTTCTTGTAATATGCTTCTGATTCTTTCTCTTTGTAGTCAATCTCTAACAGTTATATATCAACATGTATAGACTTCAATATACAACTCAATTCAGTTTGTCTCTAAAATTCCACATTAGTCTATCCGTGTCTTTGATAATCTTGTTTGCAACTAATCTTGTTTGAAACTGTGACGTTTCTTCCCCCTAACACTCTCTCTTTCTTTCTATATATTGACTTGCACCTAACATGCACTAAGTTGGATGCCAAGGTAATGTAAAGTATACTTTTCTTGGTTTCCAGAAAGGAGTTAAGGGTTAAAGATCACAGGATCCAAATGTACAGAGTACAATCATTGGCAGAGATGTAGTTTTTGATGAGAGCACAATGCTAAAGAAAAATTCATGTCATGAAGATGTTCCCTCCGATTTACATGATCACATGGTGCAAGTGGAGTGTGATAATTTAGAAAAGTCACAATCAACCAATGGGAATAGCAACACTGAACCGTTTTAGCGACCTTGATGTTAAAACATTGCCATTTATAGACCCAGACCACTGATAAACCCTTCTTCCCTGCAGAAGTCCTCAAACTCTTGACTTTTGTACTCACCAACATTGTTGGACTTGACATAAAAGCCTATTGTCTTGTTTATCATTCAACCTCATTCAAGCTCGGCTTTCCATTGTTTAAACCTTGAGAATACTTCTAATTTTTTCAACATGAAGTAAATCCAACCTTTCTAGAAAAATAAATAATGATACTTACAAAGTATCTGGCTCCACCTTTTGCTAGTATCTTAGCCAGATCATATGCATCTGTATGTATGCATTCTAACACATCCGTACTTTTGTGTGAGAAAGATTGAAGCTCATCCTTTCCTATTTACCAAGGATGCCATGCTCGCATAAGTCAACCTTGGACTGTTTAAACCCCTTCAGTAGCTTCCTTTGGTATGCCCCAAAAGCATATGCTGGGATATACAGTCATCTATGTCAAATTCTGATGAAACCGTAGAAAAGCGTCGTCTATAACCATACTCCTAATTGACTTGAGCAAATTATTTTTATTCGCTTCCCTTTCATCACAGCCATGACACTCTTAGTAACCTTTAGGATTCCACTACCAAGGCTTACCGTAATGCCTTTTTCTAGATAGTCCAACCAAATCAAATTCTTTTTTCAATCCCATGATATGTTTGATATTTGATATTTACAAAAGTTTATTCCCTTCCTTCAAAAGGCCTATTGTTCCTTTCCTTCTAAATAGCCCAAAAATGGACAAAGAGATAAGACGTACAACCTTGTTGTTAAAAGCGAAGCCTTCTCAAGCCAATAATTCGTTGTTCACCAAACTCGCCATTACCCAATTGATCCCCATAAAGCTGTAAATAAGTGTCCAAAGGTTGTAGGAATAGGGGCACCATAGCAAAATGTGATTGCAATTCTCGGCGGTGCACTTGCAAAGGAAGCATCTGTTCACCATTATTTCTCTACATATAAACCACAATTGAATGGGTATCATTTTTCGAGCATCGTCATCTTTTTCTCTATTGGAGACAAAAACGCGTTGTGAATATTTACTCATCTATCATTAAAGAAGTAATTCCCTAGTGGCCCATTGTAAATCTTTATTTATTAACATGTCTTCCCCAATTCAATGCCACTGCAAATAGATTGTTTATAAATGGATTCACCCTCAGCATTTTGAACAACCAGCGGAATCTGATTTTTTAACTTAAACTGAACTTGATTCAGAAAATATAAATGACATTAAAAATTGCAGATTGTCCATTACTCTACAAAAATATAGGGGAATGTACATTTGAACTCTAGGCATCAATTATAACAGGTTTCAAAAACTCGCAATAAAAATAGCAAGGAAATGTGGAAAAGAAAAAGGCTGTGTACTCTGAGTTTTCATAAATAGATGAATTAATTAATACCAGCAAAAGGATTTGGCTTGCCTGAACTTTATTTACAGCAACCAAGAAAGAACTTATAAAACTTCCCAAGAATTAAAGCCAGGAAAAGAATACTCGTGTTAACTTATAATTTAAACCCTAAACATTTCAACTTTTTCCTAACCAAAGAGCACATCCAGAAACTAATACTCCAGCTGGATGAAAAATCTCCTACCTAAAATAGCTCTGGTACTGATTTCCAAATTTTAAATATATACCTCAAGATCCTAAGAATTTATCTAGTTCTGATCCTTCCTTTGGATATAGAACTAAAAAATTAAAGAAAGAAATAACCGTGCTAAGAACACGTATGGAAAATAAATACATAGGCGACATACTATGTCATACCTGCATCCATTTAGCAGTGTGATTGCTGATGATTTGAGTGCGGACAAGGCAGAGGTTTCTAGTAGTCGACGGCAATTTTGATGACCTGATTAGGGTTCTGAAGAGACTCGACGCCATTCCTGATCTCTTGCAGAGGGAGGGAGAGACTACGAACGTTGGAGACGATCAAGAGGCGATGGTTTTTGAGACGTTGGACAATTTGGTGGGCTGGGCCTTACAAGTGTTTATAGAATTGTGTTTTTAGAGTAAATTATTAGAACATGGTTGAGATTTATACCAATAAATATGTATTTAAAAAATATATGAAAAAATAAATCGAGTTATGTTACATTTTACCATTATTTTTGGAGGTTGTAACAATAAATTTGGTTTCTAAAATAAATATACAAAATAATCAATTAATATATTTTAATAAAAAATAAAAAATAAATTTTAATTTGATCTCTTTGACTGAGTTTTGATGCGTTGACTAAATCGTTTGATATCGAATAATGTTGATTTTTAGTTAAGAGTGATTAGTTGAATAAATAGTTGAATCCTTATAACTTTTTTTTAGAGATATCTTTAAAGGATATTTGTAAAGAAAATTTAAATTCCTAGAGAGGAATTCAATTTTTTAACTATTTACAGCAGAGTATAGAAATTCTTCAACTCTTTAATAAATTTGTTTTTCGCGAATTTGAATCTATGAAGATGACTTTAACTTTTTAGTCCTAAAAACTATGAAGATTTTTTAACTCGTTGATAGATTTGTTTTTCGTGAATCCAAATTGGATTATATGGTGGGTTAGTCATTTTTTTTTTTTCTGGGCTAGAAAGCTTCGGAATGATTTACAATTATTAAATAACCAATTCATATACATATAAATAATAGCAGTAATAGCAATAGTTTCTTACATATATAAAAGAACTTTAGTTGTTGAATTGACATTTATTCGGCAACTATCTTTTGGTGTCATACGCCGTGGAAAAATTTAGTTGCTTCGAACCTTCTCAAGACCTAAACTTATTATGAGTGGAAAGAATTCAAAGAAGCAAGTGGAGACATTTGCATAATAGAGATGAAGATTGGTTCTCAAGAGTAGCAGATATTTGGAGATTCTTTTAGCTAAAAGAAGTCAATCAAGTCACTTTTTGTGTGCTTCTAATAGTCATGCTTTCATATTATGGAAATCTCAATTATAGTCCAATAGTTCTGCATTCTTGTCCTATGATAGAACAATAATTATAAATAAAACAAGTTATGTTATTGTGTATTCGCATAAACTTGGATAATATGGAGCTCGCATTACAACTTAAACAGAACGGTTCTCCTCCACTCCACCAAAATCATTTCCACCATTTACATTCCCCTACTTGACTTCTGCACCTTTAGCTCCCAAGAACCTGAAGTAGCCCAAACCACAAGTTTGTCCAAAGAGTAGTTTGCATTAGTCCAAAGCAAATAAGGCTCCAGTTAAAATCTACTACAATATTTCCCTAACCCATCCGACAGTTGCAGATGACACCAAGTTCACTTCATGTGACAAGAAAATCTCAATTGCTAAATGCTCCAAGCCTCAAATATCTCATGCCACTTTCTGGAGTTATCATATGCTAAACAGTTTTTTCCTCGACCACTGAAGGAGCATTCCTTAATTCTCTTTCATGTCATTCCTTCAATTCGTCTGAATCTTCAGACCACAGAGCTGCTTTTATGCAACTTGGATGGCTATGACTGCAATGGCCCCAACTGCGAGGCAGTTTGCATCTCAGGCTTCTATAGTAATAAACCATATTTAATGTCTTGGCAACCTGCTATTCTTTCCAGGTGATGAAATAACCAAGTTAACTAGTTTTATTTAGACTAGGAGGCTTTTACCTTAGGTCCAATCTCAAGGTTCTTCAAAAATTGGATCCCTGAAGAATTCATGAATTTTAAAAGACCTGCAGCCTCAGGCTCTTTTCCTACAGTCCTATAAAAGTGCACAGCTACACTCATTATAAACCTATCCAGTTCAGCAAATTCCTTTATCTGCTCATAAAAGGAGATTCCGTCTTCAATACATCCACAATTCATGTAACCTCTCAGCATGCTACGAATACATGCAAGGTCAGGACTTAAAGCATCTCTCAACAGTTTGTTATAAACCCTTTCTGCTTCTGCCATCATTCCTGCTTCTGCAAAAGCAGAGAGCAAAATGTTGAAATGAGCACAGTAAACAGGAATGCCCTTTTTCTGCATGGAAATTATGGTTTTCTCCGCTTCTTCATATTTCAAACTCAGTGCATAAGCTTGAACATGGTAAAGGTAAGTTACGGAATTGGGGGAGCAACCATCTATGAGCATGGCTTGGAAAAGTTTCTCAACTTCACTAAAGAGTCCTGCCCTAGCATATACCTTCATCATAATATTGTAGCTAACCTGCATTTTCCCAGAAAAGAAAAGAAGCAATCAGAACATCAGCAATTAAAAACAAAGAAGCTCCAAGCGATTATGGATAAAGTTCTATATTTGAGAGAGGTAGAGTGAGACTGCATTTCATATAGTGTCAATGCATAATATTTTCCTGTAAGGTGAAGAAAAGCTGTTTATTTCAGCTATAAATAAATTAGCAACCTTTTTGACAGACTTTTCTCAAGCATTTAGGCAATTATAAATGACATACCACCCCAGGTTTTATTCCTTCTTCCTGCATTTGAGAGAATAAAAGGGATGCTTCGTGCCTCTTACCTGCAAACCGATTCAAGGATGACAAAATGACATATCTCATGCAACAAAAAAATCTATGTTATAAATATTTTCAACCATCTACTGCTGAAAATTGAACTAGATGTTTCATATGTTCATCATGACAATAATTATTGAGTACATCAGCAGTCAGCTTAATAACAAATCAGAGCATTTCAACTCTTCTTTCAAGGATCAATCAGTACGAGAAACAATTAATGTTGGTTCGGTGTAAGATGACTTGACGATTTGATAATTTTTTTCATGATACCATTAACTGTGGCTGGAATTAATTCAAGCACCCATATTACTTTTGATCACTAGAAAGATGTGATGTGGAGAAAGTTTTGGAGAACAGCCTAATCGCTTTGGAGTTTGAAATATACACTCATCTAGAAACTTGGCAGACATAATATCTTTAACTATCAAAAATCCACTTTTCTTGACTAAAGAAATAAACTTACCAGCCTTCCCGTAGAAGGTTATCATATTCATGTATGCCTTCTCATCCAGAGACAAGCCTAAACTGCAAGCAGTGTTTAACATCTCCACAGCCTTCTCCAGATTTCGCCCTCGTCCATAAACACTGCATTCATTGACAAGAAAGACCAAATACATCAGAAAAGAATTGATACATATATATATATGTAACTAATACACACATTTACACATTTAATGTCCCTCCAATTTAGTCTATTTGGAGGGTAGTGTTTACTATTCTTCAAATTTGCACCTGATCATTAAGTTAATTGTTTGAATTGATGAAGAAACTCCGGAAGAAAGCATTCGCTCATAAATGCTGCCTGCCGAATGCAATTTGCCTGCAAAATCAAGACTACAGCTTGTTAACATCCTCCGGCACCTAAGTGTAGCCAAAAAAATTGGAAATGATCCACTCAACCTGCTTCTAGCATTGCCTTGATAAAGGTATTATATGCCACGGTATCAAGCTCAAAGCTCCTCTTGAAACTCTCTATGATAATATCCTCAGCTTCTTGATGTTTTCCTGCAGATAGATGATGGTTATATATCACCAATGACCCTATAATGATTAATACTGCACACTGAACTAAGCACTAAACACCAGTTTATAGATGAACTGTCGCTGATGTATATTGATCTAACACAGTAACAACATATTTGGAAAGATAGAAAAAAGAAAAGAAAAATTTATCTACTATCACAAGATTGAAAATGTAACCACAACCACAGGTGGTTAAAGAACTCGATCATTGAGGGAATATATTTATACTTAAGCAACAGCTCCAAGAATAGAATACCATTTGTGTATTGAGCCCACGATGAGGCTAGAAAAGCCATTCTATGTCAAGAAGAGATTGGGCTAAAATCCTTGTCTCTAAAGAGTCTGCCATTTCTCTCCAAGCAAAGCACTCATAAACCAACAAAAATAACTCCCCTTCAATGTGCCCTTTTCCTCCTTGATCTTTATCAAAACCACGAAGAAAATAGGAGATGAATCACTCAAGAGAAGGGGGAGAGATGCACATAACACTAAAAATTATCAGCCAATCTCGTCCAGGGCCTTCAGTAAAGTACATTAGGGTCCATGATTAACATACTATATTTGGAAAAATGAACTTTGTTCGTGGAATTTATTTCGAAAGAGTTTCCAACTCTCCTGATTAATATAAGTGTGAATTTCCAAATGAATTTCACAAGCAAAGTTCTTCTGTTCCAAATTGTAACCTACAACCAAAAATATATATATATTGATAAAATGACATAAAAGGATAATCTTTCTTTTTGGATAAAAGAAGAAGCATTGTTAAAGATTAATAAAGCAAAAAATTACAAAGATGAGCAGAGGATGCCCTCTAAGACATCTTGGAAAAGAGTAACAGAGAACCAAAAGAAACACAGATCAATACATGATATAGATAAAGAAATGTTCCTTTGTAGAATGGATAAACAAATGTTCCTGAAGATTTAGAATTGAATCTTTTGTTCTGAAATTTATTCATAATTCTTGGTTTATAACAGCTAGATATAGATAAAAGAAAATTAGACAAAATTTTCGAAGGAAACTAATTACGAATTCTGATTTTACTTTGTTAAGAATGGTTCATATGTATTCTATTGAATATTTCCGATCCATATATACAGGTTTTCTAGGATGGAAAAAAAGACAATAAATTACTATTAATTACAAAGAATGTTATTTACCTTTATATCCTTTACCCATGTGAAGCAATTGAAAACAACTTGAAATGCTTACATTCCCTTCCAACCAAATGACCCACAAACCAGTGAAAATTGCCCCTCTCCATGATACCTTAGGCTTCTTGGTCCTCTATACCCATAAAGTAAAAGATATAAAATCTCTAAAGATTTGGGGGACATGACTCAACCACAAATAAAGAAAACAATCAATTCCACAAATTTGCAGGTCAAAATGTAACATCCCAAAAATTTTTGGGGTTACACAAAAAATGGAGAAAAAGTTAAGAATGGATCACTGAAGTAGTGAAAAGATGTTAAGAAAATGTTTGAAGAAAGAGCTTTACACGGTCTCTGAATTTGGAGAACAGAATTGGTGTTACTCCTATTCAAATCAGTAGTCTGTACAAAAGCTCCAACCTCAGCGGGAGCTTTCACTTTCCCGTCATGAATCAGTGTTACAACTTCTCCAGTGATCAAAATTTCAAAATAAGTTTGATTCAACCTACCAAACTGTGCAATAAGTCTCTATTTCGTAATAACTACTATATTTTTTGTATACTTTTGCCTTATACAGTAAACAAACGTCTTGTAAATGTATTGACTTCTGATTAACTAAATATTGAAAGAAAAAAAAAGTTTCTTCTAACATGCTTGACATCATCTCTTGTTACAAGAAAAATAGGTTAAGATAAATATCTAGATACTAGGAAGCGGCAATGATTCTTAAATAAAAGTTCATCGAATATTTTCTTGAGAATGGACGATTACGGAACATTAATATTGTTCTGGGATAACTAATAAATTCAGAAAGGAACAGAAGAAACTCGTACCACTGTTAGTCAAAGAATTCACGACGATGCTGATGGAAACAGCACCGAGAACATGGCCTTTCTCAGTTGATTCTTTATAAAGCTTGTATGCCTCCTCAGGTTTACCACATTTTGCATATGCATCAATCATTGCATTACATATAATCTTGCCAGATGAAGAACCTCTCACTGCCATAAAGAGATCTTTGGCATGTTTTAGCTTCTGTTGCTTCCCGTAGAAACCAATCAATGAAGCAATTGTTTCATCCTCTAATATGGATGCCATCTTCATAATCATACTTCTAAGAGTTTTAGCTTTAGATATATCACCTACACAGAAATCAAAATCAGCCTCAAGGAACCGAGTAGCTTCTAAATTTCCTTCATCTAAATAACATCTAAATGGAAATACATAAAGAAGATGATTCCATACCTTCCCTATCGAAGCTGCTAATGAGTTGACTAACCGCCGAGAAACCACTAGCAGTCTTGAGCAAAAGTTTCAATATTTCTTCTGCCTTATCCAAATTGCAGTATGCCAAACAAAGATTGAGCATCAAGCCAAGGGCCTCAGTATCGGGTTGGTCAAGGGTCTTAGCGGGACCTTCGAATTTCTTTTGTCCAATATATTGTCCATGCATACACTTCATGAGTGTTTGATTGAATTTTTCATTTTTAAATGATTGGTTTCTGCCCATCTCTTCTATCAACTGCTCAGCATCCCTTAGCATTCCCTCCTTGCAGTATACTCTAATAACTGTTTTGTAAAGCTCATCATCAAATTCTATCCCATCCTTCTTTACCTGAGTAATAAACTCCTTTGCCTTTTCTATTAAGCCCAGTTCAAGATATAAATTGAGCATGTCACTACAAGAAACAGTATCAGGAAGCCCAGTCTTTGATAAAACCTGAAATGCATACTCAGCAGACCCCGTATCTCTTTTCATCACGTAACACTGTAATGAAACAATATAACCAAATCTTGAGAACCTAATGTTTCTAAACTTCATTAGTTCAATAATCTCTAGTGCTTTATCAACATTTCTTGAGTTCAAATAAACTTGTGCCATAGATAAATATGTTTTCTCATCACTAAGCAGGCCTAGCTGCTTAACTTCTTCAAATGCTCTCTCAGCATCCTCATAAAGACTAAGTCTTCCATATATTCTAATGAGCAAACCATAGATAACCTCA
>NW_019014653.1:1264594-1280934 GCF_000150535.2 Carica papaya | reverse complement strand
TTCTTATTTTTAATGTTTATGAATGTACAGGTAAAAAGAAAATTTCTAAGACTGCTGCAGTGGATGCCATGATGGAATAAGGTTGAAGCAGGGGAAGCATGGAGGTATATCCAATTGCTTTTCTTTTTCTCATAACAATTTGTTTGTAATATATTTTTGTTATTGGTTCTTACAAGCCCAATCAGCAGATTATAACATTTATTAACAAACACATTTTCTTCCTCTTTTTGTTTCATCTGATTCTAATTCTGCATCCCTTGAATCACATATACTCACAATTTTCCCTAGGATATATATTTTTGTTTTAGGATGTGTTTAGAATGTTTTGGAACAAGTGAATGATCTTTTATGAAATTCATCTGGAAACAAAGATCTAATTTTAAAAATCAACTGTTCGAGACACGGTAATAGGCTCAAGTAGTCTATCCATTTTTCCTGTTTGGTTGTTTGGGAGAGGGGAAGAATTTATTTAGGAATTCCGTAAAGTGTGTTATAGAGATTTTTTTTTTTAAAATATACTTTTAATTGATTTAATAATTAAAAGTATTATTTTCTAAGTAAAACTAAACGGACAAAAAATTATACCATTATCTTCCATGCATGTGTCTCCGATATTTTGTTAACAGTCAGATCTATTTGAATCGAATTTGAAAGTTCATGAGGTAACCGATCAAAAGGAATAACAAAATTTTGTTTGAAACTTGAAAAACAACTTGGTTAAGATTTTCATTCAGAATAAGTGGGACTAACAAATTCCTAGGACAAAGACATTAAAATCTATAACAGGGTAGAAAAGTTGTTGCTTATATTTCTATACTATAACGAAGTAGGTATATATACGTACAAGTGAGATTAAGTTGCAAGACTTGATTTATTTTCTTGATTGTAATAAAGTTAGCATCATTTTAATTTGGAACTTACAGTATTACTAGAAGTACTTTGTTTTTTACTCTTCATTTTTTTAGCTTTTTGGGACATATATTTTCAATTCAACATTTACTAGTTAAAAAAGTAGCAATCAAATTTATGTATGATGCGTAGACACACACACACACACACACACACACACACACACACACACACACACACACACCTAGTTGAAGCATAAAATAATAATGTGTAAACTCAGATCACTTACATTAGGTTGATTGATGTGCAGTACTGTAAGGCTCTAGTGTTGGGCTGTATCCACTGTGCCAACTCTGTGCTTCAAAGATCTTTAGGTGAGAATATATATACATTTTTTTATCTCACATCACTGCTGACATGGGATGCAAGTATTACAAATCCTTGCCATTAAATGGCTTGTGACATTGCGATGTAGGTTCAGATCTTGTCCAATTCAAATTAGAAAGAATGTAATGGTTGAGCTGCTTCTAAAACTTGTTGGCTCGTAAGTGTTTCAGGTTGGAGTTGTTACAAACTCCCTCCATTAATGTTATTGAGATTCCAAACAAATAGAAGCAAACTTGAAATCAGATTTAATCTAAACAGAATTCGTAATATTTAATATGACACTGGGTCTAAAAGTCAATTTTGATGGTCTAAAAATTTTCAGACTTAAAATTGTTGGTCCTAAAAAGTTTGAATTTATATTTTTGGTATAGTGCAATTTAAAATTTTATATGAAATTTAACAATTATATTTATTTTCAATATGAAATTGAAATATTAGAAATGATAGCTATAATGTGTATGCATGATCGTGTCTCACAAAATTTCATAATCATTGAAAAAAAAAAAAAAAAAATTCAATAAGTTAATAATATAATTATCTAATCATGCGAACACGCCATGCATTATGAGTGTGGTAAAATACTATTTGTAATATACTAGTTATAAGTAGTTCCATCATTGTAAGCAATTGCATTAGGATGCAATGGATATGACAATAATGTCAAAATAAATTATAAACAATTGTATTTGCATTAACATTACGCTTCTTATTTTGTCCTACATTTGTAATTTGTGTTATATGATTATTATTTATTTATATATCATAAAAAAACTCCAAGTTATGGAACAAAAATTAAAGTCAGAATGATAACAAAACCTATTTCTTATATAGCTTTTAGTTAAATTGAATTATCACCAACAACATATTGATAACGATTTGGAACCCGAGATTAAGATACAATCTGAATTTACACGCATGTAATTAGTTAGTAGTAAGACTTAAACCTAAACAAACTTTTAACTTTAAGTCACAATTAGCATGTAAAGCGAACTAAGCTGGTCGAGATGTGACAAAAAAGGAATTGATTAAAAAGTTGACAAGAAAATCTTGACAAAGTTGAAACTAATTATTGATTAAACAAGAAGAAAGTCTTTTATTTAGGGGATCCGATGCCTCTAAAGAGTAGAAAACAATCATATCCGTTAGATTTATTTCTAAGGCTAAAACCCAATGAATCTTATGTGTCACCTAATTAAAAATAATCCTTTGTGGCATAAGGTCCTGCATTACACATAAGAAAATAATAAATAAATCTAACTTAATTAATTAATTAGATTTTATTCTTCATGAATTTGAGTTTAAAAATTTGACTCAATTATTTGTAAAAGATTTAATGGGTTGCTTCTCCATTCAACTTCGTGAATTTGATCTATTTCTTTCATAACTCTCCTTCATTGATCCATTTTTAAGCATAAACTTGCTTGAGTGTCTTGACCCGTGATCTAGTGAGTGACCCATTTGACATTACGATATTCTACCCCTGTGGTCTATGTGCATCTTGAGTTGTTTTTACACCATGACTTGCAATTCACACTGGGTGTTGGGTTCATACTATGCTTTATGTTCGCACTCTATGTTTATCTCCTTGCACACGTGCTCCGCTATGCTTCGTGACTTGATCTCTATTAAATAATTTGATTAGAGTAATATATATTATACTTTTAAATAAAAGATATAATTCATTTCGTTGATTACTTATGTTGTTAATATGATATAAATATATAAGTGGTGGTTACAAAATTCTTCACTTAAGTGACAAAATTAGAATATCATAAATAAAGTCTTATTTTCGTGTTTTACATAAAATATATTTACGGGCACTAATACTAATACAAATTATTGTTGCACATTTAATTCTTAGATTTTAAATTATCATTTTTTGAAGGATAAAAATATTAATCTTTAATACTAATGTACATGGTTTATTATGACATATTAAGATAGTCAATTAATATATATAAGTCTTAGCAAAAAAATTTTAGTTTATTGATTAGACATTTGTACAAACTTATCCACCAATCAATAAAACAAGTCATGCTTTATGTTGCTGCTAATGAAATTTTATTTCAAAATCTCATTGCTATAAGAAAGGAATTTTCAATTATGTCATAAGTAATTATTGTGTTCAATCCAAATATATATGGTTAAACAGTCTAATCTTGTCGTAGTATGCATATTCTAAATCTATTTAGAACTTGCTTTAACATGTTTGTAAATAAAACAATAGTTGGCAAGAGTAAAATGTTTAGTAGGCAAGTTATCTGAAATATATGATAAACCAAATTATATAAAACACAAGACAACTAATCAGTCGGAATACCTAATAATAAGTCAATAACACTTAATAACTAAATTAATAATATTGATGCAGAGACCCAGAATTTAAATGGAAACAATGTCAAAAATTAAATGCGGAAGTGTCTAATAGCGTTAGAGTTTACATTCCTTACACATAAATTAACATGCTCAATAGGGATACAAAAATGTCATTTTCACAGTAGTTCATAAAAAAAAAACGTAATAATATATGAAAATAACGAATAAATATTGTAGGGAGGTTAACCTCCACTAACTCTTAATAGGATTCGGGGGGGATACCTAGTCATAGCCCTCCTACTGATCAGGATCTGAATATTGCTCTTTTTGATTTGAAATGGTTAATTGGGGAGGAGGTGAGATACACTACCCCAATAAGAATATCACACTACTCACCGATATAGAAACTGAAGGTTGGTGAATATCATAAAAACAACTAATGAAGTTTTTAATTTAAGTAAATTCATTTATCATAAGAAAAACCATTTATTGCATACTTACCGTTGCGAGATTTTCAAAATCGATCTATAAAGACAATAACTAAATAACATTATGATCTCATATTCAAGTGAGCAAGAACAACAACTTTTCTTTTTTATTTGCTTACTGTATCCTTGGGGGTCCATATGGATGTCTCATTACGCGTGAACTTAATACCTAAACTTGTCAACTAACCGGTCGTCCCTATACTCCGTCCGGTATGAGCGTCAAAAATATCATCTTTCGATACCCCGTCTGGTATGAGGGTGAATCGGACCGTCCCCATACCTCGTCTAGTATGAGCGCTAATAATACAATCCCTCGATGCTCCATCCGGTATGAGGTATCATTCACGATAGGGTTCCTTATGTACCCAGTTCGTCTACTATCTCTTAGGATATCCAGTAAAACAACTATTTATTAATTTACATAAACAAGCAATTCTCATTTGCATATTAATTTCAAATTTTACAAATCAACCGTAAATCATACAAGACAAGCAATATATGCATCAAGGAAGCACAACTGAATCATTTAACTATTTCAATATATTATCATATATTTAAAGCTGTAAAATTAAATAATCAGTTAAACATGACAAATAAATAACTAACAAGTTCTGTCTCCATTAGTGACCTGTAATTATTCTTAAAAGTTTTCTAAATTTAACAAAATACCATATTATTGATTATTAAGCTTCAATTCTATAATACGTAATAAGGTGAGAGATTCTTACCTGAATCGGTGTATGAAACATCGAACTTTCTATTGGGCCTACTGGCGATCATCGAGTTTCTTAAATTTTCTGGTGGTGATTAAACACGCTTCACGTACTTAAAAATATCCCAAAAATTTAAAATCGGTATTAAAAATTCTTTCTGGCCAATTTTGAGATTTTGGCACGGCGACACTGCTTTGCTTCGGTGACTGCACCATTGCTCGCGGCTGTGGTTTGCCTCGGCTTGGTCGTTTTCGACTAATTTTGGTCGGTTTCGGCCGACTTTATACATATCCCTGCGAAAAAGTACATTAGGGGGTCTTAGTTGGCCGAAAAAAATCAGAAAACGAAAATCTACTGGTGGTGGAGTTTTTCGGGTGTGACGGTTCTACCGACTTACCTTCACAGCTGGAATTTCTTTTTCGGTCAACCTGTAGAAAATAAAAAGATGAACACAACGGTGAAAAAATAGCAAGAAACGAAAAATGGGAATGGGCTCATCGGAAGAGGTTGCGGGTTTTTCCTGCGGCAGCTCCACCAGGTTTTGTCCGCAGTTTTCGGCTCCCTCCCAGTTCATTTTGCTCCAATATGGCCACAGGGGTGCTTGGAATTGAATTTCGAGTGGGTTGAAGATTTTTTACCTTTTTTTGGTGGTCGGAGAAGCGTCAGTGCGGCGACAGTCGGCTCCCTTCTCCGACATCTGGTTCTTCTTCTCCGGAGGGGAAGGGGGGTTGCGGCTAGAGTTCGAGTTCACTGTGATGCGAAATATTTATACTCATATCGCGTTAATCTGGACCGTTCATCGCGTTTGATCTCGATCGTTCGATCGCGTCTAAGGAAAAAACGGATCCAGACTGTCCACGCGCGTGAGATCGCTTCTTGGTCGTCGGATTGTGGGGCATGCAAATTGCCAGCGTGGCCTCCCGTGTGGCATTGAGTCAACGTGCCTTGTCACGCGGCGCGCTCCGATTCGTCGAGGCTGCTGATTAGGCGGTCCTACGTGGCCAAATTTTTTTATATTTGTATTATGATTCCTCAGTTTCTGAATTTTCTTTTAAAAACACCATTCGGACCTAAATTTTCATCTATTTTTTTTTAAAATTGTTTCTAATTTCATTCATAACTTATTTTTTTTTTTTTTATAATTCTACATTAAATTAAGGTAAATTAATTTCAAAAATAAATTTTTATACATTTTAGAATGTTAAAATTAATCACAGTCTAAATTCCAGACTCGAGTATTATAATTGACAACTAAGCCAGACCCAACAATAAAACATCACTTATGGTAGTCAACATAATCGTGACTAAAACTTTAAGTTATTGTGTTCTCTTGACGACAACATATGTTAGGAGACATGCTATTTATAGATAACTGAATAAGGATGGGAGAGAGCTATCCACTCTTTAATAATTATTCTTTCTCTATATCTCTCTTTGAAATATCCTACCTCATCATTTGTTTGTTCTGCAGGCTAGGAAAAGAATTTATGAACTACAATATAAAGAGAATTCAAAAAACGAAAATTACATTTTAATTCTTAATCAATTTTATGTCCAATTCATGAAATTTTTTGTTATTCCTTTATTTTTTTTTTTGAAAATAATTTTTGTAATTCCTCCATTAAGAAAAAAAAAAAAAAAAACAAACTAGTTTAGAATTTAAAAATGGAAAACTAATTGCTCCAAGAGTAACTTACCAAATTAATGTTCAAAATCTGACACACATTGTCTTTCACTTCTTAATGATTTTTTATTGTTATTTCGTTTATAATATTATTTATTTATTTTTTATATTAAATTTTCTTTCGTTCCCCGACATAAAAAAAAAAAGTTAAAATAATTAAGTTATATTTAGATAGTTTAAAAAGTAATTTTAAAAAATAAAATTTATTAATTAATTAAAGTAATAACAAATCAATAAAAATTTATTGCTATTAACTTGTTTTATTAATTTTTTAATATAATTAATTAGTTTAAATAATTTTTGATCTATTTTTAAAAATATCTAAATATAATATAATTATTTTACCCTTTCCTATAAGGAAATTAAAAAAATTAAATGTTTAAAAACAAAGAAAAAAAACATTAAAAATCAAATTATAACTAAAAAAATATCAAAAACTAAATTATAATAAATGTCAAATTTTGAAAACTAATTTGATAATTTACTTTCTTGATTCAATTATGTATAATATATGTAAATTATAACTAAATTTTAAGTATCAAATAGTTCAGATCTAGAAATTGAATGAAAGGAAAATAACAAACTTGACAAGGTGCAGGAATAGTGTCAAATAGAAATAATGTCTCCCAATATGGAATAATTTTCCTTCAAAAATAAATAATCCAAAAATAATTTCCTAATCAGGTTTAACTACTAAAAAAAATAAAATTAAATGCTAATAATGCTCCTGCATTACATCTTTAGACCCAAGGAGCAAGCAAGCTAGGCAGCAACACTATCAGAACCAACAGTATATCCTATGGCACAAGCCGGCTACCGCCTAATATGCCAGAAGTTTGGAGCATTTTACTATACTCTGAATGATTGGAGAACTCTTCACAATTCCCATATCTTGGCAGAATTTTTGAGCCACTCCCGTTCAGAAAGAGTCCTTGAAAAAGAAGGGCACGCCATGGACAAAACCTGAGGAGAAGAGACTTCAATATTTAGGGCTAGACCACCATTGTGCAAATATGATAGTGGATAGGAGAGAGAAGTGTGGATGACTGACCTGATCACGTAATTTCCATAGAGTAGAAATATAACTTTCATATTGAGCTTTCGGAGAGTCATCTCTGTTCTTCAAAGGAATAAATGAACTCAACAGGGTTGGGTCAACATTATCATCGGTAATGCATTTTGCAATGTTTCTGTGTTTCTCTCTCATAAATGAAGAGGAGCTAAAATAATGTGCAAGTGCTTTTCTCAAATGCACAACATTATGTGGAATGAGATGTTGATCATGAAGCCTAGAGAGTCGGAAAAGAAAAAAACACAAGTTATCTAGATTGTCCAACATTCTCCCTCAGCATCCAAACACATATAAAGCAGCAGAAGAAGGGTCACAAACTTGTATTCCAAAATGTAGAACCATAATCTTAAGTGAACTCATTGTTGAAACACGAGCAATCCATTCCAGGAAAACAATTTGAAGTTGAAGTTGCCAAAAAAGCAGTGCAACCAAATATAGTACATTAAGGATTTAAGACATCAATGACAAGTGAACGTGAGGATCTGCTAGTTTTAGTCCAATGCTCATCGTACACTAGGATACTATACAACACTCATGTGCAGTATGTTTCAACCCTTTGAGACCTCTTAAAATTCTTCTAATGAACACGAAAAGCAAGAACTTTTGCATTTTACTAAACCAGAAATAGAGCATATCTTTAAAGACTAACAGACCAAATGAAAACAAGCTCAGATTACTATATTTCCTAGCAAAATTCCTAGTCTTATATTTACCTGTTGATGTCTAAATCATTGCAAAGCCATACGCAGCAGCAAAAAGATACTAACAAAAAGAAGTCTACTCACTTTGTATGCACAAAAATAGGAGTGGCCATGTATTCTGCACCCACATGTAATTTATCTCTACTTTCTTTTTCAGGCCCCAAACTAGAGCTTTGGGGATGAGACAGCATTGGTGAAGATGGATCAGGTATGCTATGTTTCAGTAAGTCTACCTGCAGATTGGGAGAAACGGCATCATATTCAAAACAAGCAACATAAATGCACCCAAAAAATGAATCCGACGAGACAAAAAAGGGAAATTAGCGCAAAGTTCAATTCCACAATGGATGATAACACTTTCCAGGAACTAAAAGATATGAAAACATGTCAGAGTCCGGGCTCTGTATCTGGTCTACAAGGAAATTCAAGCAAAATAATCCAGACTTCTCATCTGATTGCCTTTACTTACCCCAGCCTCCCTCAGTCAAACCAAGATCAATTCAACCTCTGTCCCATATAGAGATGCTAAACCATCAAAGATATCTATTTCAATATTAGAATGGCTAATTATCCTAATTCAGTCCACATCAATTCATGTGGAAATAATTGAGAGAGAGAGAGAGATGGCCATGCTAGACTAGGTAGTGCCCTAGGTTGATTCATGCTTGGGTCACAGCTCCAGTTCCTTGATCATTCTCAAGCCTTGTTGTAGATTGTATCTTAGCTTCAGTTCTGGCTTGATCTGAGTTGTGCTCCAGCCCAAACCCAGAAATGTGTCCCAGTCAAGTTTTGGCTTGCGCTGGTACCAAGTCTGCCTAAGCCTCGTTTCAAGATTGTATCCTGCAGCAATTTGTGTCTCTAGTTGAGTTATACTGAGGTCAAGTGATGCTCATGCCAGTTCAAGGACCGTGGCCCATTCCATGTCATGCCCAAGCCTGGTACAAGACTGTGCTCAAGTCTAATCGTGCATTAAACAAGTTGTTCTTGGACATGATGCAAGATTATGTTCCCTGCCCAATTAATTTTAAAGTCTTCAAGATTTTTCCAAATTCAAGATTGTGAATTAGATTAGATCGAGTCTAAGTCCATAAGAACCACAACATTGAGCCAAGTCTGGGACCATTCCATGCACTATGTTGAGATTCTTAAAAGCCTAAAATCATGCCATGTTGTGTACAAGCCTAAGAATGTGTCAAAACCAGCTCGGTCATGACCAAGCCTATGACCAGTCATGCTAAAGTACAACTTTGTCAAAACTAGCATTGGGACAACTTTGTTTGTTTCCATTGTTTTGATTGGGACAAGTCATGCTAAAGAACAAAAGAAGAGAGGTGTCCAGACTCCAGTCCATATTTTAGATCACCAAACATGAAAATAGATGATTTTATGGTATCCTGCTCTGTACCAATACCAGGACAGCTACCAACCATAATGCCATGAAGAATTGAATGAGGAGAAGAGAGAAACCAAAATTCTCTTTCAAGGACAAAGACAAAAAAACATGAAATCCTTCCATGCTTAACTCATATCAGTGAACTTTTTCTCGTCCTTGTAGCACCTTAAGTCTGTAACCTGAATCATATCTAAGACTAGTGGAATATATCATAATTATTTCTGACTTGCACTTGTTTCCTTCACTCTAAGGTCTTGTTGCCTCGAACTTACAACATAGAGTAGCACTTTAATCAGGATGGTTTGCAACCACCAGTCCACAACTACAACCAGTACTTGGAGCGTCATGAAATTTCTTGTTTGGAAATGCATTAGCTAAACATAACATACACAACAAAAAATAAAAAAATCCTAAAATTAGATTTCTTAGTCTCTTATGATCACCTAAAACTTAAATAAATAGTAAATATCATCTTGTTAGCTCATAAGACAGGAAAACAGAGCAAGAAGACAAAAATAATCTGAATGAATTTCAATATATTACCGTCAACAACAAACGCCACATGTTATTATCATGAACTCCTTCAGATACCACCAGCAGAATGTGACAAATAGATGATAGTAGAACGCCAAGCTACAACAATTCCTTGCACCACCACCAAAATGTAAGGAATTTATTAGACAAATTACCTTTTAGACATTCTCAAAATGTGCCTTCAGCAGTGTTGAACAGAGAGAAAGAGAAGGAAGAAAAAAGAAAGAAATAGCCTCCACGAGAAAGAAAAAAAAGGTAATAACATAGATACGAAGACATTCATTATGTCTTACATAAACAATGAATCTAAAAACCCAAATTTATGGTTACCTGGATACCCATAAGTTCATGAGCCAACTCTGCAGACAAAGATTCACCACTCAAAACTGGAATCATGGATGATCCATCAGGTCTCATAATCTCAGCTAAAACAGAAGGACTAAAAACTGGCTGCAAATAAGAAGAATGACATTTTAAGAGAAATTGATGCACAGGAAAATGCGAAATCAAGAGAGTAAAAATCCAAGCAGAATCAGCAGAAGTTCATATGGAAAATGGAAAATGAGAAGGCCCAAAAACGGGTTTAACATTCTAACATTAGTACAAAGTGCAAATTGATATAACTGAGATATAAGAATGCAGTTATTCCCTGCAAACAAAATACAAATACTTAAATTACATGTTTTTTAAGAGAGAAAGGAATATTATTATAAACAAAGCAGAAAGGGTGGCCACCAGTGCAAGAGAAACTTTACATCATTTCCAAAGAAAAAAAAAAAAGATTCTATTAGTCATCTCCACAAAAGAGAGAATGTCCATTAAACAATATGTTTGAGTTATGGAAACAATGATGTGAAGTGGATGTGAAGGAGTTGAGTGTGTGTGAGTGTAAATTTTTTAGGGCCAGAAAGTTTCTTTCGCAATTTAGCAATAACAAAATTAAATCAGTCTAAGAGTGTCCTTTTTAGAGATTACCTTAGATTAAGCAGGCACCAAAATGAAAATTTCCCTATTTTTATTAGTTACTATTTGCCTCTTCAAAACATGCTCTTCAGTTTTTTACTCATGCTCCTTAGGCCACGTTTGTTACATTGGTTAGGGTAGAGTAAGAAGGCCATAATCAATACAAAATGTTTGGTTCTTAAAAAGGTTTGGATAGGGTAAGCTAAGAGTAGGAAGTCTTATTCACCCATCATGCATCCAACCCAAGGTGGTAATGTAGATATCTATATTAAAATTACTTTAGCCTCCTTAAATACTTCCTCACTATTCTTCCTACTTGTAATGATAAAAAATATTAAAACATTAATAAAAGTCAACCCAGCCACCACTATCCACTGCCAGAAATCATCCATTATTGGACCCTCTTTGAAAGATGCTAGACTAACACTCAACACTGTTAAAAAAATGAATTTCATGGCCAAGATTTTGCCTAGTTGTGAGGATTTTTGCAGCCATTTTCATTGATTGTAGCAGCTTCTATTGGTGTTCAGGATAACCTTTCTATCAATTTCATTTTTCTATCACTGCAATACATCTTTAACAGCTCCACGAAGAGGAAGAGTTATAACTTGATGAGCTTTGTTTTCTTCTCATCTTTATCTTAATTAATATTTTCTAAGAAACAATTCAAAATTAATCTTGTATTTTATCTTCTAGAAAATGATATGTATTTAATTTAATTCATTATTTCATTAACATAGATTCTAGACATCTATAATAATTTTTGAGATACTAGATATCTATATTAATATAGTTCCAGATATCTATATTAATACTCAAAAAAGCAGCTTTGCATTAAAGTCATCTAATTTCATAGATTACCCTCCTCAAATTACCACCAAATCTCTTCCCAAACACCAAAGTAAACAACCCTTCCCCAAAACAGATATATATTACCTTATCTGTCCTATTTGATTACTTTACCCTACCTGTTGTTTTCAAACATGATGTTAGTCTATCACAAGGCACCAAAAGGAAAAACTTATGCAAATGAAGTAGAAGACCTTATATTTTTAAATTTTTGCTTCATGATTTTCGCACAAAGATTTAAAATCAACTAATCATATTATAGCGTGTTCTAACTCAGATGCACTCTTAGAGCAGCTAATAATTACCCCTAGAAGAGTGCCTCGGGAACATAAGAAAACATCACTGATCTCATTTAAAAATTAGTTTTGATCTCAAAATAGGAGAAACTTCAGTTCCGTGATTGCTATAGAAATTAAATGTTTAAAGAGGAGTCAAAATGCACAAAACCTGGGTATCAAGAAGGATAAACCTTTCAGCAGAAATCCTTGGTTCAATGCCAACCGTACAATGCCTTGCCGACACTCTGATCTCTTCTGACTGGATTGCAAAGGGTGGTAACATCCCTGAAATTTAATGTTCAAAAAGAAAAAAAGTTCTTGTTAAATTAGCAAACTAGGGCTTTTTTGAAAAGTATCAAAATAAGGTTTATCTTTCAGGTCAATAGCAATGCATGTAAATACTAATTCCACGATTAATAATAATATACGTTGTAAGCTAAAAGAAAAAAAAAAAAATAATGATACACAAACTTCAGAGATTATTATTCATTCATAATGGACACCTTCGACAATTATATAAATGATATGAGAAGACTAGGAAAAAGAGAGAAGAAGAATAACAGGAAGATAGAAGACTACGAAAAAGAGAGAAGAAGAATAACAGGAAGATATACGAAAACAGAGGAAATCCAATCTTATTCCACAGTGCCTCAATTAATTTGGTCGACAGGTACTTATAGCCTGTACAATTACAATCAATCAACTATTCTACAACTTCCTAACTAATTTTCAGCTAGGGTTCGTTGAGTCAGTCCCACCCCTTCCACACACAACATTAAAACATTTGCATTATCTCTGGTTTTACAAAATTATACAGATTACTCACCAGGAGAAGTACCATCAAAGCCATAAATCTCGTTCATAATGGTCGACTTGCCCACTCCAGGCGGACCAATTATCCCAACAACGGTGAAATCAGTATTCTCGGTCAGAAACTGCAAAAACAAAACACCCAAAGAACTGCAGAATCAACTTATGTTCTGTTTTTTACGTTCAATTTCTATCAACTCAAGTGAAAAATTATTATCTAACGGGACGCGAACGAGAGAGAGAATGTTACAGGAAGAAAGCGATCGATGTGGAAATCCCAAGAATCGGAAAGGAGATTGAGAGAACCAACTGGAGGAAGACGCGAGCGATGCGGCACATTTTCATCTTCTCCAGCGCCACGAGCGAATTTACCAGGAAGGGGACCGGAGGAGGGTTTCGCTAGCAGGATCTTTGGAGGCGGAGGAGCTGGTGATGGATTAGAAGAGCTACCTCCGCCAGTCGAGCCTGCCATCTCGATTTCCTGATTCTAACAGTCCGGTATCAATCTTGCCTGTTAGTTGGTAACTTGATAAATTGAAGAACCTGGTTCTGACGCCAAATTTGGAGAGGAGGGTGTAATTATAAAACAAAATGCAAATAATAATTTGGTTGGGAAATTCAAGCAAATATTACAAATTAATTTCAAATATATATGTTTTTTATTTTAAAGAAGTTGTTAAACTCTCTCTCACCTTTAAAAACATTAATGTCGTGAAGAAATAAACGAAAAGAGCATAGTAAGTCTCAGGAACTATTTGAGCAACTTATAGATTACTGAAATTAGAAATATCATTTTTTCTTCAGTCTTTTGAGTGTAAAATTTAAAAAAAGATTATCTATAAAGAAACATGAGCTCTCTTTTAGTGGATATGCAAGACTTTTGTGGAACATTTAAATGGAAAGTAAGAGGCAAAGCTACTAAGAAAAAACTTGAAAATGAATGATAAAAATTAAAAGATCCAAGGAAATGGTTATCTGCAGAAGCAACTTTGGGTTTTTGGATTGAAATCCAGAGCTCAGGATTTTCAATTTGAGGTTAGGGTTTTTAGAAAATTAAAAAACTTGTGAGGTTTTATATAAATTTTTTTACTTTATATAGATAGAGATTGAGGTTTTCATTTAAGATTGAATCTGCTTAAATAAAATTTTCAAGAACTTTGTTTATGGAGATTAAAATTTTAATATGTAATATGAAATTACGAACGTAAAAATAATATATTTTTTTAACGAGAGAAATCATATGCAGTTAAACTCTCTAATATTTTTAGCACAAGGAGACTATACTCTCTAATATTTTTAGCATTTGGTCTAACTCTTCAAGTAAGTTGTGTTGTAGGAGAGCTCAGAGTTAACTTCTTGTAAAAAAAATAGTTTTAAAGTTGTTATACTAATTTTCTTAGGATTTTTACATATTTGGTGACATTTGCAACAAGTATAAAAGGATGGCTATCATTATAAGTACTGAAAAGATTGAAAATGATTACTTTTGGGTTAAGGCATTTTTTGAAAAGAAAATGTACTTTCGTCCCATCCCATAAACGTAACAAAAAATAATTATTAGATTCCTATTCAAGCACATATGGAGAGATATCTTTTAGGCCTATGAGCCTAAACTAACACATTTCGAGAGAGATCTACAAACGTAGAGCAAGTCATGGTGTTTAATTCCATCTAAAACCGCAATTCAAATAAAAACTATTTGAAAGCAGCTTTTATATCTAATTAAGATATAAAGATGAAAAAAAATATATATATATATATCTAAATGGATTAACCAACTAATAAAAAATTGAATATAAAACACACAAAATAGATTATATCATATTATTTTTTAATAAAAAATTATACACTCATTAATTAAATTAATATATAAATAATAATTATCACATAACAAGAATCAATTTTAACATTGGATAAAAAAAAAAAAATAACGTACCAACCATTCAATTAAATAAAGATTAGTTTATATTTTGTTATTAAAATTTGTAGATAAGATAAAGTATAATTTATTTTAACTTTTAATTTTCTCTCAAAAATACATAATTAATGTACCTTTGAATAAAATAACCTTTTTGTTGGAAACATAGAAAAAAAAAGTTCTTTTAATGTTACTATAAAATACAAAAGTAAATATATCTTCCTAAGTAAACCGTTAATTAATTAAAATTGCAATTTTAAATTTTTGCAACTTAATCTATTTTGTCAAAAGAAATCAGACAACTTATTTTATAACAATTAACTACCTCTAGATTTCATAATTATACAATGTAATAATTTTATTACTTAGAGTGCACAAGTTTTACATTATTTTAGGATTCATCTTTAGAAATAAATTGTCATTTTCTTCTTAATTTTGACATAATAATATCTACAATATATACTGCCCCAGGAAAACATTAGAACTTCAATTCCACTCAAATTATATTCATTCACAAATATTTCTGAAATAATCTTAAAAAAAAAAATCATTGTTAAACCTAGGTTATCTTCATGTTGGTTGCCCAAGTAAGCATGTTTCTTTGTTTTCTATAGTAGTTTAACCACAAGATAGTTAACTTCCACAACATAAAATGTCTAATTATAAGGAAAAAACTGTAATTTAATTTGTTTTGACAATTCATAAGAAATTACAATACTCACGAAGCGATAAAAGATAGTTCACATCTACAAAAATGAAGGGCGTAAGGGCTTTACACTGTTCTATTTCTGCATAATTAAAAAGTAAATTTGCTTTGTTCGGTTTATCACCACAACTATATCAAATTTCTTAAGTTAAAAATTTAACTCAGACCTCGAAAGGTAGAGACTGAATTCCACCGTCAAAGAATTTCAAACATATTAAGATTGAAATGATATTTAGAAACAGAGATTGACTATAAATTAAATGAAAAATGAACTGAGCACAACCTTAGTTCAAAATAGGGAGAGGTAACCAATCTATTTAAGTTTCTGAAAATGAAGGAAACATACAAGTCTAATTTGTGCAAATGGCATTCATATATCTACATATGTGAAATTCAAAGATTTCTCTCTTGTTGTGTCTAATAAGAAGATGGCTATACAGTTATAACAGATTCGGCGGAATCTACAAGCATTTGGCCTCAATTTCTTCAAGAGTGAGCCCCTTTGTCTCTGGTACGATGAAGAAGATGAAGAACAGAGAGAGAACAGCTATACCACCAAACATATAAAACAAAAGTCCAGCTCCGATCAACTCCTACAATGAAATGTTTCACATTTAAGGAAAATAACCAATATGTTAATAACAAGTGAGAAAAAGAGTTGAAATATAAATTAAGTGAA
>NW_019014653.1:1194717-1205962 GCF_000150535.2 Carica papaya | reverse complement strand
TTTTTCGTTTTTCTTTAGTCTTCATTTTTTCAATTCAATGCAATCACATAAATCAAATAATACATGCATTTAAAGTTATAAAATCAATCAATAAGGTACTATCATATATTTAAACTGTAAAAATAATCAACAGAAGAATAGTAGATAATTTCTGATTCTGCCTCCATTAGTAATCTATAATTAATTATGAACATTTTCTAAATTATAACAAAATATCATATTTATTGTTAATTAGACTTTAATTCTATAACAGAGAATAGGGTGAGAGATTCTTACACAATTTGGTGCCCGAAAAGCTAAACTATTTACTGCGCCTACAGGCGATTCTCGGGCTCCCTGAATTTTCTTTTGGGAATCAAAACGCGCTATAAGTACCAACAAATGTCCTAAACAAATCTAAAATCAGTGTTAGGGCCCACTTTGGCCAATTTCAGAATTTTGGCACGGCGGCTCCGCCGCTCGCGACGGCGGTCAGCCTCAGGTCTGCTATTTGCGACCGTTTTTGACTGATTTTGCATCAATTCCTGCAAGAAAACATGTTAAGGGGCCTCGGTTGGCTGAAAAAAATACAAAACAAATTGAAACTCACTGGCGGTGGGGCTCTTCGGTGCGGTGGCTCCTCCGGCTCACGTTGCGGTTGGATGTTTTGCTCCAGTTAACCTGTAGAGAAGGAAATGGTGATCACAACGGTGAAAAAATTATACAAAATGGGAATAAAGAAAGGCCTCATCAAAGGCGTTTTGTGGAATTCTCGGCGGCAGCATCATCGGACTTTGCCCACATTTTTCGACTAATTAGCCGGTCTTTTTGCTTTGATTTTGCCATAGGTGTGTTTAAAATTAAATTTTGTGCAAGAGGGAAAAGTTTCACATATTTTGGCAGTCGAAAAGGGCTCCGGCGCGGCGGTGGGTGGGGGCGGTCTCCTTCCCACCAGCTGGGTCTTCTTCTCCAGCGAGGAGTTCTAGCGGTTAGGGTTAGGGTTTGGTGTTGATGAGGGTTATTTATATCCGTTCGCTTTTGATCTGGGTCATCCATCGCGTTTGATCTTGACCGTCCGATCGCGATTAAATAGAGAGTGAATCTGGACCGTTAATGTAACGGCCCCGAAAATTTAAATGAAATATATGTATTAAAAATCTCAAATGCGGAAGCGTAATAAAAATTTTGATTAACATCCCTTGCACAATAACCAAAACGTACTCAAAACATGAAAGAACAAACTAACTAAAAGAGATACTCGAGATAAGAACTATAAATATAACTATGGAGTCTTTAGGCGTCCCCTTCGCCGTCTTCCTAATCTGAAATGGTTAAATAAGGAATGAGCTACACCAGCCCAGTAAAAACATCACACTATCTCACCGTCACAGAAGTAAAGGTGGGTAGAAAACAAAAATGACCAATGGAGCATAATTTATAACGAACTCGTTTATTAATATAAAAACTTTTACTGTCCACTTACCTCGGTGAGATCAATGAAAACAACATATGAAAACAATAATCTTATAATATCATGAAATCATACACACTTTATAACATAACACATATCATACCTTTACATTTCAATCATCAGAAAACAGATTTCCTCTTTTACCAGCATACTAGTATCCCTGGGGATCCATAGGGGGTCCCCGCTACACGTGAACCATTAACATCTACAACCTGATTCTAGGACCGTCCCCATACCCCATCTGGTATGGCCGCCAAAACCATGAACCTCAATACCCCGTCCTGTATGGGCGCCAAAACACATAAAGTCTCTATATCCCGTCTGGTATGAGAGACCACGTTCTCGGTAGGGTTCCCTACGGACCCGGTCCGTCCACCATCTCCCAAGATATCTAGTCAGGCTGTCCACATTATCCACTTATCAATTCACATAACATTTTTTGCATTTTTCCTTGGTCTCACTCATCCAATCATACACAAATATGTAAACCAGTCATCGACACCAAACAAGACAATACATTACCGGGTTCACCATAACACAAACTATAATAAAAGAAACTATAATTCTTGCATACAAGACCATAATATAATTACATCAAACATCATACTTCATTTAATACTGAAAATTAGATCAAACAATAACATGCCAACACTGTATCAGACTCGAGCTCCATTGGCAATCTCAATTAATTATACATCTATAAAGTCACACAGTACATTTTAATTATTTATTTAACTTTAATACCGTGACAGGAAATAAGGTGATGGGTCCTTACTTGTTTCGGGGTCTGAATTTGACTTTACAGTGTACCTACAGGCTGTCCCTAATTTCTCTGAATTTTTTTCTGAAAAACTCAAATGCACTACCGGTACCTGCACGTGTCCCAAAAAATTCTAAATCAGACCTAGGGCTCCTTTCGGCCAATATCAGAATTCCAGCACGGCGGCTCCATCGTGCACCGGTGACGGCGGCGATTCGCCTCGGGTTGGCCGTTTTCGGCCGAATTCGGCCACACTTGCATCAGTCCATGCGATAAAACAACCTTAGGGCCCTCGGTGGGCCAAAAAATCATGAAAAACCGAAACTTACCGGCGGCGGTGCTTTCGGGTGCGGCGGCTCCTCCGGCTTGAGTCACGTTTTGATGTTTGGCTCCGATCAACCTGTAGAGAAAAGAATGGTGATCACAGTGGTATAAAATTTGCATCGAACGGAGGCTGCGAAGGGCCTCATCGGAGACAAAAACAGAGGGGGGGCGCAGCGGCGCCGCTGGACTTCGGCTGGGTTTTCCGGCCGTTTGGTCGGTGGTTTGGCTCCGGTTTGGCCATAGGCGGACTCAACATCGAAAAATGAGTCAGGGGGAGAAAATTTACCTCGATTGGCCGTCGGAAACTTTCCCAATGTGATGGCGGGTGGCAGCCGCCGACTCCTCCAGCGTCTGGTTCTTCTTCTCCGGCGAGGCATTGGCAGCTAGGGTTTTGTGGTCAAGTGTGGGTGGGGTTATTTATACCATTTGTCTTTTGATCTCAACCTTCCATCAAGATTAGATCTGGACCGTTCGATCGCGATTTAATTGGGATTAAATCTGGGTCGTCCATCGTGATGCAATTTGGGCCATCCGTGCCTGATTGAATCTGGACCGTCCATACGCGTGAATCTGGGCCGTCCGTGCGTACGTTTGATATGAGTCGTCCGTGCGTGCGAGAACGGATCTGGGCCGTTCGATCGCAAGCACGCGATCGCCCACGTGGCACGTCCCCTGGTCAGCGTTTTCTTGCCACGCGGCGTGTCCTGGTTGGCCGGGGCTGCTGACGTGGGTGCTGACGTGGCACAACTTTTCTAAATTACGTTTTGACCCCCGATTTCCGATTTTCTTTTCAAAAATACCCCCATAATCTAAATTTTCACCCCTTTTTCCCAAAATCAATTTCAATTAAAACCAAATAATATTTTTACCCAATTTTATCATTATTATTATTTTTATTTTCATTAAATTAAATTAAATTAAATCAAATTAAATTAATTAAAAATCTAAAAAATTCAAATAAATAAAAATAAAAATAGTAAGATAAAAATTAAATCACTTGGGTGTTACAGTTAATCGCGATCTAATCTGGGTCATTCATCACGATCTAATCTGGACTGTCCGATCGCGTTCAAATCTGACCGTCTGATCGCATTTTGGGAGGGAACGCATCTGGGTCGTACATGTGCACAGGAACGGATCTGAGTTGTTCGATTGCAGGCACACGGATCGCCCGCGTGGCACCGCATCAGCGTCCGCTGCCATGGGACGCGTCCTGATTCGTCGGGGTTGCTGACTGAGCATCCTACGTGGCAAAACTTCTCTAAATTATGTTTTGACCCCTGGTTTCTGATTTTTCTGTCAAAAATATCTCTAGAACCCAAATTTTTACCCATTTTCTCCAAAATTATTTTCAATTTAATCCTTTATCAATTTTACTTTAAATTAAAATTAAAAATTTTAAAAATTAAGAAATTATATTTATAATTAAATCTTAAATTACAAAAAATTAATTTAGGGTGTTACAAATAACACCATAGGTAATTTGTAATTTTGGTTATGGTAACAACATCATTAAGAAAGTGAGGTGATGATGTAATGATGGTAGCATTGGTGATAATAATAGACGAAAATGGTGATTACAGTAGTGATAATAATTTTGAAACGGAGATGATGATAGTCAACAATAATAATCAAAATAGTGATGATCCTTAGTTACAATTAATGTGTAACAATGATGGAGATGATTATGGGGACAATACTAATGAAGATAATACCAGTAACTATAGCAACGATGTTGGAAGGCGATGGTAATTGATGACGACAAGAATAGTAATGGTGTTAGCAATGGTGTTGATGATAATATTGAGGGTAATTATGACAATAATAGTAACTTGACGGTAATGGTAATGCTAGTGACAATAAGGAGTGGCATTAGGTGGATAACAAGGAAAATATTTCCATTAATAGATTTAATGTATGTGCATTTCCATCTATTACATTATGAAAATATATTAAATATGAATTATGTCAAACTCTCAACCTTTATGATTTAGTAACATTTAGGTTAATGATGTCCATAAACTTTTAATACTAACCATAATATACAATCACATGATATTATCTCTTATGTTGAGAATAATGGGTCCATAACTACAGCTCATATAAATTTGCAAAATTTAGATTATATCTAATGACTAGTCTAGTAAAAAACAATAGAAAGAACTCTAATATCTTACTATTAAGATTTATTTTGTGCAAGTCAATCATAATAGAATTAAGTCAAAAAAATATTATTAAGTATTGACTCATATTTAACACGTAATTGACTTAAGGTCAAATTATCAATTTAGTCTTTGAAATATGACAAATACAATTTGGTCCCTCAAGTAAAATGTCTTTGGGACCAAATTATATCATATGTTAAAATTTAGAGACTAAATTAGTAATTACTACTAACTTTATACAATAATTTAACTATTCGAGCGAATTTTATAAAAAATTTTCTCATAACAAGTATCTAAACAAATACTATAATATTTATATTCATGCTTAATGAGATCAAATACATCTTTTTGAACAGTATATTATGTACTAGGTTGCTAGGATTCATAGTGTAACGCCCAACAATTTTAGAATTTTATTGTTATTATTATTAATTTTATTTTTTATTTTATTTATTTATTTATTTTATTTATTTAGTTTATTTTAATTTAAGTTAATAAAAATAAAAACAACAATAATTGTAAAATTGGGTAAAAATATTATTTGGATTTAATTGAAATTGATTTTGGGAAAAATGGGTGAAAATTAGGATTCTGGGGGTATTTTTGAAAAGAAAATCGGAAACCGGGGGTCAAAACGCAATTTAGAAAAATTGCGCCCTGTTAGCACCACGTCAGCAGCCACGTCAACGGCCCAGTCAGCAGCCCTGGCCAACCAGGACCTGCCGCGTGGCAAGACCACGTCGACCCGGGAACGGGCCACGTGGGCGATCCGCGTGCGCGTGATCGGATGGCCCAAATGCGTCCCCGCGCGCACAGACGGCCCAGATGCACGCGCACGGACGGTCCAGATTCAATCAAGCACGGATGGCCCAGATTTAATCAAAATGGACGGCTCTGATCAAAAGCAAAAGGGTATAAATAAAACCCCCACACCTGACTACAAAAACCCTAGCCGCCTGCCCTCGCCGGAGAAGACGAACCAGACGCCGGAGAGCCGTTGCGCCACCCGCCGCCGCACCGGGAGTTTCCGATCACCGATCGAGGTAAATTTCATACCCCCAGCTCGTTTTTCAATGCTGAGTTTCCCTATGGCCAAATCAGAGCCAAAATCTCGACCAAACGGCCGGAAAACACGGCCGAAACCCAGCGGCACCGCCGCGCCCCTCCTCAGTTTCTGCCTCCGATGAGGCTCTTCCCGGCCTCCGTTTGATACAATTTTTATATCACCGTGATCACCATTCTTTTCTCTACAAGTTGATCGGAGCCAAATCACCAAAATACGAACCTCGCCGGAGAGCTGCCGCACCCGAGAGCGCCGCCGCCGGTAAGCTTCAGTTTTTCGTAATTTTTTGGCCCCCCCGAGGGCCCTAGGGTTGTTTTATCGCAGGGACCGATGCAAGTGTGGCCGAATCAGCCGGAAATGGCCGAAAATGGCCAACCCGAAGGGTGAATCGCCGTCGCCAGAACACGGCGGAGCCGCTGTGCTGGAATTGCGATATTGAATGAAATGGGCCCTAGGTCTAATTTGGGATTTTTGGACACGTGCAGGTACCAGTAGTGCGTTTCAGTTCTCCGGGAAAAATTCAGAGAAAATTAGGGACAGCCAGTAGGCGCACTGAAGAGCCGTATTCGGACCCCGAACAAAGTAAGGATTCCTCACCCTATTTCCTATCACGGTATTAAAGTGCAATAAATGATAAAATGGTATTTCATGAATCAATAACTGTGTGAAATTGTTTGAGGTTGCTAATGGAGCCCGAGTCTGGTGTATTTATCGGTCAGTTGTTGTTTGTTCTATTTTACAGTTTTAAATGCAGTATGATGTCTGATGTTTTTATTTCATAGTTTCGTGTGCATGTATCACTGTTTTATTGATTATAGACTGAATGACTGAGAACCCGGTGTTGTGTGTTGTCTTGTTGGCGTAAACTACCAGTTTGCATGTTTGTGTGTGATTTGATGATGCTGACTGAGAAAAAAGGGGGATGAAAGGTTATGTAAATTGATAATTATATAATGTGGTCAGCCTGACTAGATATCTTGGGAGATGGTGGACGGACCGGGTCTGTAGGGAACCCTACCGGGACTGTGGTCTCTCATACCGTACGGGGTATGGAGACCTTATGTGTTTTGGCGTCCATACCGGACAGGGTATGGGGACGGCCCGTTTCACCCTCATACTGGACGGGGTATTGAGGTTTATAGTTTTGGCGCCCATACCGGACGGGGTATGGGGACGACCCTGGAATCTGATTACAAGTGTTAAGGGTTCACGAGTAGCGGGACCCCTATGGATCCCTATGAATACTAGTAGGCTGGTAAATGAAGAAAAATATGTTGTGTAATGATTGAATTGCAAAAGGCGTGATAAGTATTATGTTATACAGCTCATATGATTTCATGATGATGATAATGTTATTGCTTTCGTATATTGTTTTATGAATTTCACCGAGGTAAGTGGATAGTAAAGAATTTTATTATTGATAAAAGAATTTGTTGTAAATTATACTCCACTGGTCTTTTTATGTTTTCTACCCACCTTTACCTCCGTGACGGTGAGATAGTGTAATCTCTTTACTGGGCTGGTGTAGCTCATTCCTTATTTAATCATTTCAGATCAGGAAGACATTGTTTCCGAGCCCGTTCCGCAGGAAGACGGCGAAGGGGACGCCTAAAGACTCCGTAGTTATATTTATAGCTTTTACTTTCGAGTTTCTCTTTTAGTTAGTTTGTTCTTTTATACTTTGAGCACGTTTTTGGTTTTAGTGTAAGGGATGTTAATCGAAATTTTTAATTTGCTTCCGCATTTGACCTTTTTAATACACATATTTCATTTTAAATTTCCGGATCCGTTACACATAGTATCCAAATCATATTAATCATTTGATGGCAAACTTTATGAATTGTGTTTAAGTCTCATTCTTATAATATTATTGTCGTTTCATTTGTTTTCAACATAATTGAGAGGTTTGCAACAATATGATGACATTGTGTAGCTTCATATTATTTATGAAATAATCATTATAATATTTTTAAAAATTAATTATTACATTAATATTCTTGATATAAATTATATAATTGACTGCGAGATATTATTATCAACATGTGTAGTAACCATAAAACATTATTAATTAGTAAAACATTTATTTTATTAGTAATTGTTTACTTTACATATTCATTATAAGATTATAAAAGTGTTTAGTGTATATCGTTCCACTCGATCTTTTAGCGTTTATGTGACCTTGATAGTTCTACTGTGAGAAAGCCTCTATGCAATGTATAGACTCCTGTAATCATAACATATTTGTTTCCTTGTTAAACATAAAAAAATAAAAAAACTTGAATTCATTTATAAAAGAAAGAGGAATTGTTAATTCCACAAAAAGAAAGAAGGGTTTTTCACAAGATCCATTGAATGTGTTTTTTTTTATATATTGAATGTTTTTTTGTTTAAAAATTTAATAGAATTGTTCAAACTTAATAGGCTCACCCGTAAACCTAATAATAAGCATGCAAATACCGAATACTTTTTTTTTATCTTTTTATTGTGTACAATTTTGAAAAAAGAAGACAACAAATTTTTTTATATATAAATAAAAGATTACTCATGTTTTTAACTCAATATAAGTATATTATAAAAAAAAAAAAGTTAGACTCATTGAGATTTAACTCAATTTGATTATTAAAATTTCTTCAACATACTAACGAGTTTTTTTATAATATATATATATATATATATATTATAATTAATGTATATTCTTGCACACTTTTATTATGGCTTTTTCCATCATAACTCCAAGTTATTTTTTTAGTTGAAATAATGTGCATATCTATTTTTCATCATTTGACAGTTATGTGAAAAAATATATATAATTTATCCAATCCAAACAACATATTAGAGCATTCTGTTTTCCGAAAAACTCAGCATAAGATTCAAAAAACAGATATTGAAAAAAATTGTAAGATAAAATTATCTTATGGCTATAAGTGAATTTCTGTTCATTAAATGGTAGAAAACATATTAAACTGACATTAACTCGTATTAAGCTATGATTTAATATTTATTAATTTTTTATAAGAATTAAATTATTATTTGTAAAAATGAACAATTAGCTTGAAATTAAACGACCCTTAAGAACCTTTATTTACTCTTATCTTTATAAAATAATTTTAGACAAATGAAATATAAAATTATTAAAAACCTGTTAAATATAAATCTTAATACACAGCTATAAATCCTATCCGTAACAGAAGTAGGGCAATAAACTCATCCTTTTTTTTTTTTTTTTTTGGGCATAAGAAGGTATAGCAATGATTCGTGGCCGGTAATTTCTACATACTATTAGGATGAGTTGGCGGGTAAAAGGCTTCTGTGCTCATTTCTACATGCAATTCTCCTCTATGAACAAATCTGTGCCATGAACATTCAATTTAAACTTCTAGACTACAATTGTCTTTAACCTACTATAGTTCCATATCAAATTCTTTGATGATGAGAACGCAATAATTTCCAAGTACCAAGGAAGCAATTCAATAGAAAATTGATTTACCATCCTCAACAAATTCAAATTAGATGAAAACGTTAACTCTGAATGAATAACAAAAATTATGATTTTAATACGAGAACTAAAATCATAAATTGACTAAAAAATAAATGCAAACTGAACTAATCACAAGTGAAATCTATTTGATCCCTCATCAAACTTTTGCTCAGGCGATTACATGTTCCAAAGAATTTATCATGCTTGCATCACCCAAACATCACCTGTATCTGTAAATTGTGGAGGATATGAAAGGATAATGGCAATAAACCGATGAAACAGGATCCATCAGTCAGTTTATGGAATTATTCACACTTTTCTTAAGGTGAATACATGTCTACTGCTTAAAACAAGAGATTACTTATTCATGATAATAGATGGAAAATTTTCAGATTTTAGAGCTCTCCCAAAAGTGGATCTGAAAGAAATTACTCAGTCTTGGCAGGTTGCCAAGGTTGGTATCTTGTCCAGTCTCTTTGCCCTGGATTGAGTGCATGCCCTTTGGAATGGTAGATAAACTCATCACCCTCTCCAGAGAAATTCTCCTTGTGTTCTACCCCGTACCTCTTTGGTTTCAGCATCAGAAGCTTCAACAAATGCATTTCCTTTAACATGCACTCTCCCCACATCATAAATTCTCACAAATTTAACTTAAAAAAATGACTTACCTCGTCCCCCGTGTGATCAGTCATGTGATGGAGCCAACCATGCCATTCTGGTGGGACCTGAGATGCATTGTACCGACCCTTCTCTGCGTATTCAACCCACCTGTGCCTTCCTACAAAATGAAAGATAGCATAAATAAGTGAATCTAGCATGCCAAAAAATTCTAAAAACTTTAAATCAACTATATCTTCAATAATGCACATAGAGTGTCATTTTTTCTCCCATGGAAGCAACAATCAAATTAGTGGCATCAGAGACAAAGCCCCAAGTTTGCTTTTGTGTGAAAACTGGAAACCACCAAGGCGGGACCATTTGGACCCATGCTTGCAGTAAAAGAGCCAAATTAATGCAAGCACGCTCAAGAATGTGCTATTGTGAAAAATAAGTCTATCAGTTATCAGTGTCGGAGTTAAAAGTGTCATAACAATGAATTCAAATGAAATACAAAATAGTACAGTGTGTGGTAAAATTTTAGAAATTGCTGCTGATATAAACTTACTATTATAATATATAATTGGTTAATCATGCTACAGAATTAGAAATAAATATTGAAATGAAAAAATATTCTCAATAATCAAAAATAGATAACACAAGTAATTTAAGAATTTTTCTTAAAAAACACCATAATTTAAATAAACCTTAAAAAGCTTAATTTAGTTTAATTGTTTGATTCATTTTATTTAATATAAATATTAAGTTTAATTCTTAAATATTTATCTTTAATTTAAAACTATTTAAATAAAATATGATAATACTAAACCATTTAATAATAAATTAATATTACTTTTCATTTCAAAAGGTTTTAATTAATAAATTATAAATAATGAAATTCATAAATTACCATCAAAGACATTATCACATGTTAAGCAACAAATTATATCTCAAAAACATCTATGTGAAGCCTTTAACAGTACCTTTTGATAAAGGTAAAGATAGTCTTTCTTTTTACTTGAAAGCACTTAGACATAGGTGTTTGGCTAAATTTTGCATTCTTAGAAGAAGTATAAATCAGAAACCTAACCATACAGGCACTATAAAGGGGTTTGCATGTTCTGTCCTGTAGTACGGTAAATATAGCAGTATTTTTTTTCTCTTTAATTATGATAGAAATGCTTAATATTTGTTATCGATGAGTTAAATCAATAGAAAACGTGCTTGCTCTTGAATATGTAGATATTTGTCCGAGCTCTTAAACTCTAATGTACCTCTTACCAATATTCATCAAAAGAACATTCTATTAGAAAAAAAAAGAAGAATCCAACGAGGAACAGCGAGGGGGAATAGTCCAAATGAAAAGAAAATAAAAGATAGATTTTACAAGTTAGTGAATATGTCAATG
>NW_019014653.1:1172972-1183867 GCF_000150535.2 Carica papaya | reverse complement strand
GTATCATACAAGGAGAACATAAGAGTCCATAGGTTTCACACAGTGACAAAATAAGGAATCATTTTGTCACTCCTTATATCAGTCGTTATATAGCACATACAGTATGATATGTATGTCACAACATAGCTCTCACTAAGTTGGACATGTTACTCTTTTATATCATGCGAATCATAAGTTCAGATACTCCTCAAGTATCTAACTCAAGTCACTTGATCAACATACTCAATGTGTGACTTGACAGTCGATATTCAGGTCTAAGACTTTAGTATGAAATCTAGTATATTTCATATTTCACTCTCTAGAGTCTCATCTTAGACATACTAAGACGACTATAAAATTTTAATATTTTGTCATTAATACAATACAAGTATAAAGATAGTTTATATTGCACATACTTAACACTACTATGATTTACTCTTATCATACCTGTTACTCAAGTGTTAGGGAGATCACCTGTGTGATAAGGTGAATCATAAAGTCTGGTGGTATTATAACGTGTCTAATCATGTAATTATATTCATGAATATTTCATAGAAAAGAGAAACTTTTATTTCATAAATGATCAATACACAAAAACTATATATCCATTACATATCAAATCCCAATAAAAAATTAAAGCCTATGGAAACACAGACTCTTCACATGACCCCAAAAAGCATTTTTAGGTATGGGCTTAGGCAAAGGATCAGCAACTATTTTGCTTATGGATATATACTTAATAGCAACCTCTCCTTTTTTGACGATGCCTCAAACGAAGTGATAACGCCTCTTAAAATATTTAGTTTTCATATGGAATTTCAAATATTGAGCATATTGGATAGCAACAGCATTATCATAATTCATTTCTACAAGTTCATCAACTTTAGGGGTGATGTTGAGATCCTACAAAAAATTTCTCAACCAAATTGCCTCCTGTACAGTAAGACAACTAATAACATATTCTGCTTTTATTGTAGATAAAGCAATGTAATCTTATTTTTTACTACACCAAGATATGACACCTCCACCAAGTACAAAAACATATTCTAAGGTCGACTTAGACTCATTGAAGTTACCACCCCAGTCTGCATCTAAGTATCATTTCCCTCATTGATAATAGAGGATTAGGTCGCTTATATGACAAAGGTAGCACAAAATTTTCTTGACTGTTTGCCGATGAGCAAGTCAAGAGTTGTTTTAATAATGACTTAGCAAACTAACTGCAAAAAAAATGTCTGGTCGTTTACATAAAATGACATATATCAAACTGCCTATTGCACTAATATAAGGAATGTTGCTCATTTTTTTTTTCTCTTTATCTGTCTTTGAGCACTGGTCAAGACTTATGCTATATTTGAATGATGTTTTTTATGAGTAATTAATATACAGTAAGGTCTGGTAATTGCACAAGATGGTAATTACAAAGTTATATCATATTTGAGAAGACTATGTATTAATGTATGGTAATAGCAGTTATTTTGTTTATATTAATAGGATGATATGGTTGTATATTCCATCAAATTACTAATTTGTCTCTATCTTATTGTATGTAATATTAAATAGAAAAGTATAAGAAAACAAAAACTCATTTACCTTATAGTTAACTCAATTAACTTGTAAAATTATTTAAGTTGTAATTTCTAATAAATTTTTTTCTTAAAATATCAAAAAACAAATTTGTTTTGAAGAAAAAAATTTAATTTTTTATACTTAATATAAAAAATTAATTTAAAACTAGAATTCCTTATTTATGATTATAAATTGAAAAAAATCTAACAAATTACCTATTGCATGAGATTTATTATTATCATATTTATGATGTAAATAGACTAGATAAATAAATTTTCAGCTCATTTAACTCGTAATTAAGTCATTTAACTTGTAAAATTATTTAAATCGGAATTTTAATCAATTTTTTTCTTAAATATCAAAAATAAATTTGTGTACGAAGAATAAAAATTTAATTTTTAATAAAAGCTAATTTAACTTAATTGTTAAAATATCAAAAAATAAATTTACTATAAATAATAAAAATTTAATTTTTAATAAAAACTAATTTAACTTGTAATTAAATCATTTAACTTGTAAAAAATCTAACAAAAACACATTTAAGTTGTAATTAACTCATTTAACTTGTAAAATACTTACTTACATTCAATCAACTTACTTATTTCAATCATTATCTTATTAATACGTATCCGATCAATATTTTTTAAAATATATATATATATATAGTTGCATAAATATAAGAACTTTAAAAATACAACAATCATTAAATCACTCAAATTACAAATCCAACATAAATTAAACACTAAAAAATTTTATTTCTTATATAATTAAATGAATTCAGTCTAAAAATGTATTTAGACAATTGTTCATGATTATAGATGAAAAGGAGATGGGTAAAGATGAGCATAGAATTTTTATTTCTTATAAAATTTCTATTTCTTGCTCAGATTTTCATAATCATTTTCATCTTCATCTTTTGTGAAAGTTTTTGCGGGATTTATTTCACTTTATGGTTTTTTTTTATTAAATTAAAGTGAAAACTTGAATTGTTGAGTACAAATGCAATGAAAAATATTATAATCGTTCTATATATTAAAATTTTAGTACAAATCATTTCATACAAAGAGTGTAAATTAAGAAATAAAAAGAAGAAATATAAGAAAAGTGAAGAACAAGAGACTAAAAAAAGTTGTGAAAAATAAGAAGTCAAGAGGAACTCATTGCTTAGCTGAAAATGAAAACCAGCATTGTAATTATATATACGTATTAGAAAGAAATAGTATAAAATTTATCACTTTATATATTTATTAGATGATTATTGTTTTCCATATCAACTGTTTGGTATTTTTACATATGTAGCGTAATCTAATGCTATATTGAATTACTTTTACATCTTTCACAATAAAATATTCAACTGTTTAGTTTCAACCAATTCTCAACCAGTTTGTAAGTTGTACATGATTAACAAAAAAAGAATTCCTAGTTAAATGAGCCTTCTGTGTGCCCTTTTTTTTTCCCTTCTAGTTGGCTTATATATGATTCCTTCCTGCAAATCCAAGCAAAACATTAAAAGGTTTCCATAGGCGTATCTAACCCACATGAATTTTTAGCAGATAAAGAGCGCGAAGATAAAAATAGCTAATAGAGTAATTCAAGCAAAGAGAAAATGTCACATACAGAGCTCCATAAAATATGAACAGAGTAATTAGCCAATTATTTGTTCCTGCAAATAGAATTAGTCAAATAGCTTAGTAAGTCTTCAAATATCTTATACCAAGGTAATGCACTACACCGAATTTTTACAAAAGATTTACCAATAATAAAAAATTACAAATTCACTCCTTCCAATTGTATAACTGTCTTCTAGCATAGGGTTATCCAAAACTATTTTTGTTACATCCAGTACTAGCTTAAACTGCAAGATGATTTGTTATATAATAATAAAAAATTACAAATTCACTCCTTCCAATTGTATAACTGTCTTCTAGCATAGGGTTATCCAAAACTATTTTTGTTACATAGAGGAAAAACTAACTGAAGGTTAAGTCCTCTCTATAAATTCTCAACAACACAAATGTCTAAAATTGAGCCTTTTTCTCTTTTACTATATGGGCATGCAAGCAAGAAATCAATTGAGGTAAGACACAGCTCACTACATGATTAAATTCGATCTCTAGCCATGCTACTTATAAGAAGAAAACTAAAAGAGTGATTCCAGACAAAATACCTCTGCACTTATTATAATTTGAGTGCCAGCTTCCTTGGCAACATTGGCAATAGCCACAGATACAGAACCCATCCTGCCTTCAACATAGTTGCACAAATATTAATTCTCAGATATCCTGGATATATAAGATTCATATGGAAGTTACCTCTGAAGTCAAAGTAATCAAGATCTCTTTCCAATAAGGTTGCAGTAATATAACAAATAAGTTAGGGAAAAAAATTATTTAGAAAGTCAGATGCTTCTGTGTGCTTCTAGGTATGCATTCAACATTTTCCAAATATATGACCAACACTAAAATTTATCACACAAAAAATGTTACATTGTGGACTTTATCATGTTTTAGATTTTGGGCAGGCTGACACTGCTTTTTCTCACTGATAACAACACTAGGAGAGTACTCTAATGGGCCTAAATGCAACTGCTAGATAATAGTGTAATGATGGTGCTAACTTATGAAATGAAAATAAGGTTCTTAGAACAACATAATTCTGCAACTAATACCATAAGGAAAACACATGTTGTGAGTAGGACAAAGTGACTGCCAACTAACTATTGTTGTCCAGTTAAGTAAGAATGATGCAAACAATGCTAAAAATACTCAAGATACTCGAAGAGCATCAAAATGTGACTTTGAGAAAATTTCAAATGACGTAAACACAAATAAAGTTCTAAACCTAAAAAATTTCAGCAGACCAGTAATAAGATCAAAGGCAAAGAAGCTTAAAGAGTTGCTCTAATTTTTTACTCAAAAACATGTGGATGATGGGCTAGCCAATTGTGAAAAGTTTAAATATGAGCTTTTTGAACAGCCCAAATTCGTAACTTTAATTGGGTTTAAATGATTTGGGATAATTTGGGCTTGTTTGAGTCTTATTAGTAATTGGTGAATAAGCCTTGTGTATGGGCTGGATTTGTTGAGTTGTTTTAAGTATTTTGGATTGTTTTATTTTAGTTTGAGTTAATTAAGCCATATAATCAAGTGTAACTCATTTGGGTTTAAGTCTTGTCTTAGTGTTATTACAAGAATGAGCCCATAACTATATGGTGCCATAAACAATTAGTGATGTTGGTTAAGAAGATTGGAGTTACAAGGAGTTACATAACAATTACATGCCTATAATTAGCCTAATTATTATTGGAGTTACAAACATAATTAGTCTAATTATTGTGGGAGTTACAATTATAGTTATTGTTGTAACTTATCATTGATTTATTTGGCTATAAATACCAAATGAACTCTTCTTTGTAGACATCAAAAGTTGTAATAAAAAATTTCATAATTGAGTTGAGAGTGTTTTGGATTTCTTTTCACTTTATGCACAAGGTGTTGATTTAGAATACAACTGTTATCACTTGTATTTCAATTTTGATTTCTTATTTCAATTCTTCTTGGTGCTTGTTTGGATTGAGTTCAAAGGATATCATTTTTTTTTCATAGGTTTTATTTAACTTCTACCATTTAGGTAATTGAATAAATTTGATTCCTTTTTACTTGTGATCTAAATTTTGTTCTATACCGATTGAAGAGTTCTAAGGTTCAAGCAAGGGTCTTGAGGTTCTACATCATTTGGTATCAGAGCATTGGTTTACCAATTAAATTAGTCTTCCTTATTTTTTTGTCTTTATTTTCATTATCTCTTGCAAAAAAAAAGAGATAAATTTTCATTCAGCAAAAAAAAAAAAAAAAATCAGATTAGCCTAATTTGCTTAATTGTGCAAAACACACTTCAACTAATTCTACCTTGTGTAATTGAAACACGTGCTGTTATTTCCCTTTTATTTATCTTATATAACATTTAAATACATTTAAAATTTAAAAGAGAAACTCGTTTCAAGACTGTTTGTTTGGTTGAGATTATTTGTGTAATTTTTGGGGCTGTTTGGAACAACTCACCTCAATTGAGTTTGTTTTCATCCAAAACTGTTAGTTTTACTTAATTTGAGTGTTTTGGGTGATAATTTATGGTTCTATTAGAGAATTACAAGTTTCGTGTATTAAATTTCAGATTCACCATTTTTTTTTCTTGTATCTTTAGTTTTCAATTAATATTTCTACCCATTTGCTTCTTATTACATCTTGAGGTAATAATATTGATTCATTGTTACCTAATTAACATAAAAATCATTATACATTTATTTCTATATCAAGTGTGTGTTCTTCATTGTTTAGATTATTCTAGTTTGCTTCTAGAGTTAAATTCATTTATCTTGTTTCTTTAAAAATGTTTTATTATCTCTAATTAAAATTGAGTACATAGTGATAATTAATTGTTGTTTGAATTAGCCCTTTTGAATTAAGTTATAAAAGATTGCTTGAGTGGTAAAAAACAAGAGAGTGTGAGCTCAAAATAGGGTAAAAGCCAAAATTGAGTGAAACACGAGTGCCCATACTACGAGAGTAAACACGTGAAGGAGTGATTTATGAGGTTGCAATCTATTTTGTTTGTTATTAAAATTTCAGATTTGAAGATAGAGCCACAAGGGAGTGAAAGAACATTAAAAGATCAAGAATTCATCCTTAAAGTAATGCAACAATAATTTGAGAGGATTCAACTAACTGTTGGCAATATGAATGAGAAACTAGAGAAACAAAAACGTGAGTTAAATTCCATGAGAGGGGAAGCTTCCCAAACCAATCCAAGGGTAAGAAAACTTCCAACACCACCTTTTGATGAGGAAGTGGAGGAAGAATTTGATAACCAAGCTACTTGGTCAATGAAGATCGAAATTATAGTAGGGGTCGAAATAATCTTGATAAAAACATTAAGAGCATCAAAATGAAAATCTCATCGTTTCTAGGCAAGAATGATCTGAATGCTTATCTTGAATGGGAGCGCAAGGTGGAGCTTATTTTTTAGTGCCACAATTATTTGGAGGAGAAAAAGATAAAGCTTGCGACCGTGGAGTTTGGAGAGTATGCCATTGTGTGGTGGGATCAACTCATCACAAGTAAAAGGAGAAATGAAGAGAGACCTATTTCCACTTAGGCTAAAATGAAGGCTATCATGAGAATGTTCTTTGTTCCTACTCACTACTATAGAGACTTATATCAAAAATTGCAAGACCATATATAAGGGAACAAGAGTGTAGAAGACTACTACAAAGAGATAGAAATAGCCATGATAAGGGCTAATATTAAAGAGGATAGGGAAGCTACTATGGCAAGGTTCTAAAATGGTCTTAACAAAGACATAGCCAACATTGTAGAGCTTCAACATTATGTGGAGATTGGTGATATGGTGCACATGACTATAAAATTGAAAGACAATTAAAGCAAAAGGGGAACACAAGGCAAGCCAACACTTATTTGCCCAAAATTCCAATTGGAGGCCAAATTGGAGGGGAGATAACAAGGCTGTCCAATTCAAAAGAGATGACAAAACCAAGCCAAAAGATGCTAATGATAATAAAAATAAAGGTATTTCTAACTCCCAAACTCCTAAGAATAGAGATATCAGGAGTTTTAGATGCTTGGGTTTTGGTCATATTGCATCCCAATGCCTAAATAAAAGGGTAATGGTGATTTGTGGTGATGGTGTTAAAACGGATGATGAGAGTGATGTGGAGGATGAAATGCCTCCTTTGGAGGATTGTAGTGATGGGAAAACACCTATGCAAGGTAGATTGTTTGTTTCTAGGCATGCTTTGAATACGCAAGTAAGGAATGATGATGAGGGGGTTAAGTTGCAAAGAGAGAACATTTTCATTCTAGATGTCAAGTGAATGGAAAATTGTGTAGCATGATTATTGATGGGGATAGTTGTGTAAATGTGGCTAATACCTTGTTTGTTGATAAATTGGGTTTGGAAACTATAAAAAATCCTAAATCTTATAAACTACAATGGCTTAACAATAATGGGGAGGTGAGAGTTAATAAGCAAGTGAGGGTGTCTTTTACTATTGGGAAGTATAGTGATGAGGTGACATGTGATGTAGTTCCTGTACAAGCTAGTCATATTTTGTTGGGTAGACCATGGCAATGGGATAGGAGAATGATGCATGATGGGTATCTCAATAGGTACATGGTAGAAAAAGAGGGCAAAAAGTATAATCTTCTTCATTTAACCCCTAAACAAGTTTTTGAAGACCAAATACAATTTGAAAAGTCTCATGATGAATTCGCACAAAGAGAGGCCGACAGAAAAAGAAAAGAAAAAGAAAAGGAGAAAAGAAAAGAGAGTGAGATAAAATTAGAGTGGAAAAATAAAGATCAAAAGGATAAAGAAAGACAGGTTCATTCGACCATAGAAAAGAATGAGGGAAAGAAAATGAACTTTTATGCTAAAATGAGAGATGTGAGAAAAACTTTATTTTTTAACAAGTCAATGATTGTACTCATGTACAAGAAAGCTTGTTTCTCAACTAACGAACTTGACCCTTCATTGCCAAGTGTTGTAGCTGAAGTTTTGCAGGAATTTAGCGATGTCTTTCCCGATGATCTACCTTAAGGTTTATCACCTTTTAGAGGGATTGAGCATCAAATTGACTTCATTCCCAGGGCTGCCATACCAAATCGACCACCCTATAGGAACAATCCCGAGGAGACCAAAGAGCTTCAAAGGCAAGTAGAGGAGCTCTTACAAAAGGGGCACATTCGAGAAAGTTTAAGCCCATGCACAGTGCCCGTCTTAATATTACCCAAAAAAAATGGTAGTTGGCGTATATGTGTTGATTGTAGAGCCGTCAACAAAATATCGATACCCAATACCTCGACTTGATGATATGTTAAATGAGTTACATGGTGCTTGTGTATTTTCTAAAATTGATTTTAAAAGTGGTTATCAGCAAATAAGAATGAAACTAAGAGATGAATGAAAAACTGCTTTTAAAATAAAATAAGGGTTATATGAATGGTTGGTTATGCCATTTGGCTTATCTAATGAGCCAAGTAATTTAATGCGTTTAATAAACCATGTTTTACGTGAATTTTTTTAGAAAGTTTGTGGTTGTCTACTTTGATGATATTCTTGTGTATACCAAATCTATTGATGAGCATGTCATGCATTTAAGGCAAGTGTTTGACACATTGTGCAAATTTCAACTATATGCTCGCATGAAGAAATGTATATTTTACATTGATAGCATCATTTTCTTAGGATGTGTCGTGAGTGCAAAAGGAATCAAGGTAGATAGTGAAAGGGTAAAGGTTATTTAAGAGTGGCCAACACCTAAAAGTGTAAGTGAGGTGCGTAGTTTTCATAGTTTGACAAGTTTCTATAGGAGATTTGCAAAAGATTTTAGCACCGTTGCTGCCCTTTTAACTGAAATTATGAAAAAAGATAAGAGATTTGTTTGGGGAAAAGAACAAGAACATGTGTTTTCCTTATTGAAAGAAAAGTTATGTAATGCGCCTTTATTAAGATTGTCTAATTTTGATTCAACTTTTGAAATTGAATGTGATGCCTCTGGGCTTGGGATAGGTGTTGTTCTTATGCAGGATAAAAGACCCATTACTTACTTCAGTGAGAAGTTCAATGGTGCACAATTGAATTATTCCACCTATGACAAAGAGTTTTATACTTTGGTAAGAGCATTAGAGACATAGCAGCATTATTTGTCACCAAAAGAATTTGTGATTCACACCGATCATGAATCTTTGAGGCATTTGAAAGGGCAATGCAAGCTTTATAAACAACATACAAGATGGGTGGAATTCATAGAGTCCTTCCCATATGTGATCCAATATAAACAAGAAAAAAAAAAGTGGTAGCTGATGCGCTTTCAAGAAGGTATAGTCTTATCTCTACTCTTTCTACAAAGTTGATGGGATTTAAGCATTTCAAAGAATTGTATGTGCATGATAGTGATTTTTCAAATGTTTATGTGGCTTGTGAACATGCGACATTTTAAGACTTTTATAGGCATGATGGTTTTCTATTTAAAAAGGAAAAATTATGTGTGCCTAATAATTCTATTAGGGAGTTGTTTGTTCGTGAAGCACATAGTGGTGGCTTAATGGGACATTTTAAAATTAAAAAAACTTTGAGATTTTACATGAACATTTCTTTTGGCCTAATATGCGCAAACATATTGAGAAAATTTGTGCCCAGTGCATCTCATGTAGACAAGCTAAGTCTAGAGTTCAACCACATGGATTATATATGCCTTTACCCATACTTACACATCCTTGGGTTGATATTTCTATGGACTTTTTGTTGGGTTTGCCTAGGACTAGAAAAGGCCGAGACTTAATATTTGTTGTTGTTGATCGTTTTTTTTAAATGGCACACTTTATACCATGTCACAAAACAGATGATGTCACACACATAACGAATTTGTTCTTCCGCGAAGTTGTTAGAATGCATGGTATTCCTAAAACCATTGTGTTTGATAGGGATGTTAAGTTTTTAAACCACTTTTGGCGAGTTTTGTGGTCTAAACTTAGGACCAAACTTTTATTTTCTACTACTTCACATCCACAAACGGATGGTAAAACTGAAGTAGTAAATAGAACACTTGGTACATTATTACGTGCTTTAATTGGAAGGAATGTTAAAACTTGGGAAGATATGCCACCATTTGTTGAATTTGCTTATAATCGGAGTATACATTCTTCTACTAGATTTTCTCCTTTCGAAATTGTGTATGGTTTTAACCCCTTAACTCTACTTGATTTGTTATCTATTCTTATAAGTGACATTTCTAATTTGAATAGACATAAGAAAGCCAAAATGGTTAAAACAATTCATGAAAAAGCGAGGCAGAACATTGAAAAGAAAAATGAACAAGTAGTATCCCATGTCAATAAAGGAAGGCGCAAGATTTCATTTGAACCCGGAGATTGGGTGTGGGTTCATTTGCGCAAGGAATGATTTCTATCAAAACGAAAATCTAAGTTGGATGCTCATGGGGATGGTCCATTTTAAATCATAGCCAAAATCAATGAAAATGCCTACAAAGTGGACCTACCAGGTGAGTATAGTATTTCAGCTACATTTAACATATCTAATTTATCCCCTTTTGAAATTGATGCAGGAATTGATTCGAGGATGAATCCTTTTGAAGGGAGGGAGAATGATGCAAACAAGGATAAAAACACTCAAGATATTCAAAGAGCATCAAAAGGTGACTTGGAGTAAATTTCAAATGACGTGAACACAAATAGAGTTCCAAACCTGGAAAGTTTCACCGGATCAATAACAAGATCAAAGGCAAAGAAGCTTGAAGAGTTGTTCCAAGT
>NW_019014653.1:958233-979379 GCF_000150535.2 Carica papaya | reverse complement strand
AAGGTTCACAAGCAAGCCATTTACAAGCTTTTTTTTGCACCCGGATCACAAACGAAGTAGTTCCTATGCAAAACACATGACTCACAAGTTACCATTTACATGCTCATTTTACACAAGGCTCACAAGCAACCATTTCCATGTTTGTTTTACACATAGCTCAGAAGCAACCATATGTACTCAAGAGTGAATAAATAAGTTAATTTTGGTATAAGTTTAAGCTCATTAGCAGATTTGTACTTCCATGAAATTTGTGAATGATGTGACTCGAATGTGATTCATTTTAAATTTAAGTGTCATTCAATTATGTTTTTAATTTTATTCAATACTATTTTTTAAAACTTTCATTTCATAAAATCTTTCTAAATATCATTTTGAAAATTCTAAAAGACGATAAAATATTTTCTTTGAGCCAATAATGAAAATTATCTACTTAAATTAAAAGAGATAATATATAAAGACTCATATCTTCAATTTTCTATTTGAAGCTCATCCACTTAGCCACTTGATTATCATATATACCATTTTCTTCTTTTTTTTCTTTTCACACATGAAGGCTTTAAGCTCCTTTTTATTGCATTGCAATTTCATTCTTAAACACTAACTTAAAGAAACATTAATATAAACAAGCATTTATCATTATATCAAAGCCAATACATATATTCCAACAAGAAATATTAAGACTTAAACCTAATTTTAGTCTTAGTCAGTTATCTATATAAGTGACCCAAATCCATGGAACCTATAAGCGCAAACTCTAACTACATAAAAAAGAGAAAACCTTTTTTTTTAACTTTGGAAAATCTCTTTTTTAGTTAGGAAAAACCTATGAAGGGCTACTATTTGTCCTGTCAATAATTAAATCTTCAGTTATTTTTAGAGATTCCACTTGTCTTATCCATAGTTATATGTCTTTGATTGTTTTTAGGGATATCGTTAAAAGATAACCTTGATTTCCTAAGATTCACTTTGATGGTTCGCCATATTACTAATAACTCCAAAAGTTTTCCTGATTTAGTTCCAAAGACATGCTTGTTTTAGTTCAGCTTCATGTCAACCTTATCAAGAACATCTAAGGTCTTTTCGAGATCCTTTATATGTGATTGTAAAGTGATGCACTTGACCAACATGAACTTAATGTACACCTCTAGATTTTTCCCTACCTGTCATTTGAAGATAGTGTCCTCTGCTCTTTGGTAAGTTCGATGGAATTATCATGTAACAAGATGTTATTGGTTCTAGAGAGGAGTCTTTCTATTGGTCTCTAAGGTGCATAATGATGTGGTTGTAAGAGGAGATACTGTCTAGAAAACTAAGCCAACTATGTTTGACGACATAATTTAGGAACTAGCCAATATTTGTTAGGTAATTATCATTTAACATACATTATTGAGGTCATTAAAGTTGAGACGTGTATCATTTCCCTTTGGCTTTTCTAACCTAGTGACTCTGAACTCTCTTATGAAACCTGCCTTTATGAATTTGGTTATGTCTTCTTCTATAGTAACCTATTACACCATGCAATTTTTTTCATTTTATTAGTTTAGTGCCTTCATTTGGGGACACTATGGTTATCCCAAAGTCCATACTCAATATTTCTTTTTATCTCTATAAATATGTGGTCCTTCTAGTGCTCAAGAGCAACCATTACTATGGTTCAAAGGTAGAGCTAACTTAGAAAACCTTAGATCCTAGCTCAATTTCTTAATAGCTAAGGGGGTGTTTCTATTGGTCGTGAGGGTTATTTTTGTTCAAGCACTTCAAGAGGGAGGTTCTCAACACTAAAAAGTGTGCTTTGCTTACTAGTGATCTTTAATGGGTATCTCCTCGTCCATTTTTAGTCCTCTTTCACTGTCTAACTCGTATTACTATATAGAATTTTATTCTTAAATAAAACAAAGGATGTTAGAACTCTTCAAGTGTTAATCGTAGACCAAGAAATATAGTGTTTTATGTTGATGGCATTTTAACGAGTAATCTATCAAGATATTGCTGCTCCTATATGTTTTTTCATGGTAAGCTAATAGAACCATCGACCTAAGTTACTAAGTAATTGAATCCTACTAGTTGGAGTACAACATGGAAGTTTCACTTTGGGCGTTTAAATGCCTTTTATAGAAGAATTATGTCGAACTTTCATTTTTGACTAGTACTCTTTAAGTTCCAAAATTTGTAGTAATCACAATGATGGTCCATTATTGCAGGACACTCTTCCTAGATCTTCACTTGAGAATGATTTAAACATTATTGTCGCATATATGTTCACAAAGTTGCAAGTCTTGTTATTTTTGAGAATATGGGTGATGGTTTCCTTGGTTCATATTCGATAGTCTTGTACATATGTTTTCCTTCCTTGAGGCCACCTCTAGCTCATCATCCTACATCGTCCTTACCCTCTTAACATTTATGTGTGTGTGTGTTTCTTTATTTTTTTTCTGTTTCTTCACGACTTTTTGAAGAAACATATTAGTGTCTTTTTCTAACGGTTATCTGTACTTGCTTTCCTCAAGTCACTTATGAAGGTTGTTACTTCAAATTCAGGAGTAATATTGTCACAAATCAGTGCTTCAACTAAAAAGTATATGACTTTTTATTATTTTCCTTTTTTTCTTGTAATATGAAAGAATAATGTCAAATTTTTTCTCTATTTTAGGGACATGATGACGTGGTTGGAAAAAAAAAACTTTTGTAATTAAACAAAGAAAAAATATAGAGTTGTATTGCAATGAGGGATACTACTACTTGATCACTCTTTAAAGGGTTGATGGGAAGATCAATCTATAAAGGATGCAAATGTGACTATGGATTAACATCCTAAGCTTCACATACTCAATATGATCTACTAAATTGCTGGCATTATGGTATAAGCCTTTTTTAGCATTTTGAAATTTAGGCAAACTAATAGGGAATGATATTATATTGTTTAGGGGGATGTGTGATACTTTTTCTCTTTAGTTATGGGTACAAGGTTGATAACCTTCCGTCTAGCCCTACCTCCTTAATCTATTGATCTCATTGCTCTTATTGGAAATTTATATCTTATTTTCATTATGTTTCTTACTCTCTCTGCAACAATCTGTTAATTTGTTCAATGAGTTTATTGATCTAGTCAATCGTGGTCTAGTAGTGTTTTGGATTTTTTATGTTGAATCCATGAGCCACACTTTGGTTGTTGTTGCGTAACCATTGTAGTTATCATATACATTGTTGGTGCTAATGCTAGCATTTTTAGAACTTCATATAATAAACTTCGATTTAAAAAAGGGCTTATCAAGTGCCTTTTTTAATGGATTCAAATTATTTTGTTTTCTTCATCATTTAAGGGAATTCCTACATATGAAGCTAGTTGTTATGGTGCAGAACTTCTTAGCCCTTGACTTACAGTTAGTAGGTTTTAAAAGATTTACCATCTAATGTTAAAGTAAGTAATTATGGGAGAGAAATGCTAGCACGTGAAATTGCTCAGAAATGAGTATTTATACAAGGATTTTTAAAAGGTACATGACATGGCAGAAAAATTTTAAGATGTCTATCAAATAACGAGAACATGAGAGTGATTTAAAAAACTCCTAATACGACCAAGACAAAGGGATAACAAATGGGGAAGTAGGCTACTACTTCTGATTGGAAAGCCCTAATACGAAGAGGTCAAGTAGTTCTATAATGGATGAAATATTAGGAACATTTATTATCTCTACAAGGCTTTTTAAAAATAGTATGATGAGATCATAATAGATCTCCAAGTATTTCATGTAAAAAGGATAATCAGGTTGTACTTTTCTACCTCTGCAAGTTGAAGGTCAAAAAGTTTGAATCTGAACCAAGAGTTTTGTATCCCTAATGTTGGGTTTTAATCCCAAAAAGAAAAGTAAGTGCACTAAAGGAAACATTCTGTTTCAAAGTTCGTCCAAAAGATGTACAATAATATCTAGCAACAGTATAGTAAATCTACCATTCTACATTACGTAACAAATTTGGATGAACATATTCGCTTGAATTTCTTTAATATTTGTCTCTACTTAAATATTATTAATACCATTAGTTGATTTAGTAGGTGGTAGCAAATTAGACATATCATTGTTTCTGATTGGTAAATTTCTACATTAGATGCTACATGACATCAGACGTTTAAAAAGATATTTTAATTTTTAATTAATTTTATATAAAAAATAAAAATTAAAAACATAAATTAAAACAAGATAGTAAATTTCTACATCAGATAATACATGACTCTAAAGTAATACAGTTATGTGTCCAACTTATTTTAACATCACAAACTCATTAATGTTGTTGATTGCATCTAATGCATGACCCGAACTTAAAATTTTACCTAAGCAAAACAGTTACAAGTTCAACTTATTGTAACGCCACAAACTCATTAATGTTGTTGATGCCATTTAACAAATACGTACATCAACACAATTTTTAAAAATAGATGAACTAAAATAGTAAAGAATTAATATGCAGATTTAAAAATAATACAATATCCAATTTAGTATTTACCTCATGTATTGGATATAAAAATATTTATATACAAATTTAAGTTTGTTTAGATATAAAAAATTAATTTAAAATATTTGATTTTCTCCCTTGAATCCAATAATTACTTTTAAAGATTTTACTGTACTTTAAAAAAGACAAAATGTACAATTTAAATGCTCCTCGGAACAGCAAAAGTTACCAAACATGCGAAGCCTTCTCTTCCAACCGTGCATGTGTGAACGACCAGAAGCAGGCCATGAAGAGGGGGTTGGGGGGGGGTCTATACGCTCCCAATATTTCAAAGACATCCAAGAATTGCTATTACACTCATCAAGTAACCACCATTTAAGTACAACATAATAAATTTACATTCATGTCAACTCTAAACTACCTACAATCACCTATTTTTAGTTTACCTGTCTTAATTTCTTTTGCCTAGAACAAAGATCACTAGCTGCTTCTGATTTCTAATCCGAAACCCATATACACCAACAGCAAATGTCTACATAAAAATAGCTCTCATCATCAACATCCAAACGACTTCCCTGTATATATATATATATATATATATATATATATATATGGTTTTTCTTTGCTGGTTACCTGCTTCTTCTAAAAATTATTCAAAAAGAAAAAACAGACATCAGAATCTCCACCCTGTCAATGCCGACAGTGTATACAAGTTAGGATGGAGATGTCTTTTTGTCAGAAGAGTAACGCTTATTTGCGTTGGCAGTATCAGTGTTCCCATATACCAATGTACAAGTAATAACCTAAGAACCATTACTCACCAGTACCGCTTTATTAGCTGCTTTTGATGGTGGCCTATTAATTTTCTCAAGTAACCTACTGAATACTAATTTCACAGGTATGCATGCCACTGTTGGAGGGCCCAATGATTCTCGCTTAATAAACCCATCCATTTGGCAATTATTGCTATCATGTATTGCCTTTACACTGTGATTTTGCTCAATACCAATTGAAGCGAGAGTTCTTGTTTTTTGGCTACTAGATAATAAGCTTACTTTCTTTGGCGGCTTTCTTTGACCCTTCTTATCTGTAGGAGGCCGAGGAATGTGACAGAAGCTCTTTTTAACCAGGCTTCCCTTGTGACCGAAACTCCCTACCCTTAATTTCTCAAATGAGGGTTCTCTTCCTTCATCTCGAAAGGCATGATCTTCAGAAGCTTCATCACCATCCAATGATGATAACAGATGAGACCGTGGAGTCCGAGAATTGGTTCTCCTAGCAGTCCTCCATGCTGGTGGAAGTGCTGTGTTTCCATCATGGTATATTGCCTCACTGCTCCAATAATCACATGTAGGTAGCAGATTTTCAGATAAACCATCAGGTATCACTTCAATTTGGATTGGGTGACCTATTATAGCCTGCCCATTGTACTTGCTCATGAGGGAAACGATAGGGACACGTTCTTTCTGATAACTCACTTGGACTTTCAAATCCACATCAATCAACATGGGTTTCGTTCTTCCACCAAAAGGATGACGACTGATGAACATCGGATCCACTTTGTTCTCCCAGTGCCTTTTCATATAAGTATGATCCTCCCACGACGAACTCAAATATCCTCCACCACTCACTTTAACCTTTCGGATTTTAAAATTCGGTCTGCTTGCCTCTTCCCCATCAATATCATCAGTGAAACCATCATTAGCATGAAAAGTCAAGCTCTGTCCCAATGACCTTTGCCTGAAAGAAGCTCCATTTTCTTCCTGATATATTCTAGAGGTGGATCCATTAAAACTTCTTCCTTCAGTATCAGCGGATCTTTTCTTAAGATTGCGAACATTTCTTTTCCCTTTAGATTGCCATTTGGACACCGCTTCATTAGCAGAAACAGGCTCTTGGAGGTACAGGTGAGATATCTCACCAGATAATGATGAATGATGTTCTTCACTGCTCACACTTCCATCATCTAGTGCAATCTGTCTCTCCAAAGCAAGTTTAGGTTCTGTAGGTCCAGCAGCACCTGAAGAAGAGGAGGGAAAATGCTGTTAGTGACAACAAAAAGGAATAATTACAGGTGCATGTAAAAGAGAAATGAACATCTAATACAAGTTACTGTGAACACACATATCTATGCAGTTGTCCATGTCCAACATAATTCCAGTACTTTATATAGAACATACCAAGTCAAACCAAAATCCAAATAAAAATCATAAGAGGTGAAGAAAATCTAAAAATAGAAGAACAGCAACATTCAAAGTAGCAGCATTTATCCATGAACATGGAATGTAAAAAGGCACTGAAAGAAGCTAAGAACAATGCTCTTGCCTTCACTACCCCTTTATCACCCAATACTGTCAAACAGAACAATTTCAAGCTCATAATTAAAAGCCATAAATGGTCAAGACAAATATTATAACTCCAAGCAAACAAAGGCAACTTAGCATCGGGACTTGTGGCACCTGTATGCCATTAAGCAGAAGAAAATGAAATATGTATATTTTATCAAGTAGAAAGGAAAAGGATAAAATGAAATACATGTTCGCAACACAGTAGAGAAAATAAATGGAAGTCATTCACAGCTACAGCTCATGATGCTGCAAATACAAACCTCTTGAAATCCCATGACGACCTAGGAAATTCTTATAAATAAATGCTGGTAAAATGTTCCAAATTTCAAATCAAGCTCATATATGTAAATCTTATTTCATGAAGGGAATATATGAACATTGATTAAGAAAGATCATCTAACATCATACAAGGAAACTAGGCTACGTTTAAACTAATGGCTTCCAAAAATATATGGAATTCAATTACAAATCCCAATTTCTATTAACATTCAAAGCATAAAAATGTAGATTTGAAGCAGCAGAAGAATTGCATTCGCATGCCTAGCTTTATCCTGAATTTGTAAAAATGTAGATTTGAAGCAGTAAAATGTTCCAAATTTAAAATCAAATTCTATATATTGCATTTTTATTAACACCCTTACCCTTCTTTCGGTGCATCATAGGCTTCCTTTATCACAAATTCATCTAGACAAAACCACTTTGTCCTGATTTTCTATTCAGGAAAAACAGACTGCCTGATGATAAGAAATGGTTTTCCGGTAGATAAAGAAAGATCCATAAATATTGTGATCTAGAAGGTTTTTTTAATGGTCAGTTGGAAAATTCACATATTAGGAAGTTGTGATATCGAGGACAGCTATATACATTATTTTTCCTAATGGCACTAATCTGTCATGAAGTAATTATCCATTTTTATTTGTTTTAAATGAAGAATATGTCTGGAACTCAACAATATTGGCACCGTAGCTTAAACATGAGAGCATGCACGCAGAAAACAACTTTTGCACATGCAGGATCTGTCCCTCCTCCCAATACCCTCTCAACAATTTCCATTAATTTGCAAATTTAATTGATATTCTTGAATAAATCTCCTTAGCCTGCTCCCCACCTCTCCCACAAACAAAGACTACAACAACATACCAAAGGCTCCTTTGTTTCTTTTAATTTCCCATACATTTGTCTTGTTGGTCAATTCTACCTGTGTTTTCCTCAACTAGTATGATATTAATCAATTCTTCAATAAAATCACATAGTCTGCCATACATTTGTTTATTGTTGTTTTCAAATTTCTGATGAATCAAATCGGCTAGCTAAAGTACTAAGAGTGGAACTTTTTTTGAGAATAAAAAGTAACTGAGAATGTAATTTTTCTGTTTCTTTTTAAATTATCAATGATTTTCTGTAGCTATGTTTCCTTTTAACCATATATCCCGTCAATCATTCCCCAATAATATCATATGCTCTGTCATATATTTGTTAAGTGCTGTTCTTAAGCAGGATGCTGACTACAGGACCAAAGAAAGGAGCAATTGAAGGGTTTGTCATTGGTGTCTCTCCTTCACTTTGCGAATGACATAATTATATTCCTATCACATGATAACAGGTCCATTTCCAATGCATTCACATTGGTTAGAGTGTTCGAGCTGATGTCTGGGCTTTGCATTAACATGCAAAATGTGGGGTGGTTGGTATTTAATATGGTCAATAGTACAGTGAACAATCTAGCTCAGGCAATATGATGCACGACCCTAACTTGGTCCATTAAATATCTTGGCAACTCCTAGGTGCAAGTCATTTTGGGATGGGGTGATCATTAAAGTGTATATTTAGAAAGAAATCAGCGAATATTTGACAGCTGATCTTTTCCAGACATTTTTATTTAGGATAAGATGACTTTTATGGCCTCCCTTTGGCCAAGGCTTGTTGGAAATACTCTGACCTTGCCCTTGCTATCCTTCTCCTCTCCTATGTTATACATTTTCACTATATACTATGTTCTTTTTCTTTCGCTTCAGCTAGATAACTTATCTGCTGTCTTCTTTATAATGTTTTCCGCTAGAAAAAACAAAATTTCTTGTGAATCAAATCAAAAGGCTAATGTACTACAAGAGAGGAACTTTTTTGTTTCCTTTCAAATAACCAACAAGGTTTGGTAGCTTGATAATAAATATAACTATAATAGTACATGCAACAATTTGTTCCACAAACTAGCAATAAATTCACGGGCATATAAACATCAATGGCATCATAAAGAGGAAAAACAAAACATATGTTTTTGTCGTTTGTTATATTTTAGTTGACTGAATGGGGATCTAACCCCAATTTCAACTTAGCATATTGAAACCATGACGTTGAAACTTCTAGAAAAATAGTATCAATATTATCAGCTAAGATGTTTGTCAACTGATCAAGCATAGAGAAACAAGAATTATGAAAACAGTATGCAATTAACCTGAGAATGCCGCTATTACTTCCTCAATATCAGCCTCAGTTTCAGAAGAATCAGAATGAGACTCGGAAGTGGCAGATTCAGAAGAATCAGTTTCGATATCTTCTGCGAACTCAGCATTCTCTTCAGTTCTGGAGGGATGATGAAAAGGATGGTCAACATAACAAAATTTTGATGGTACTATCTCTACCGAGCTTGTAGAAACTTCTTTTTCCATATTATCATCAGACTCAGAGGGCATGTGCATGCATCTGCCCCTCTTAGCCCGGGAAGTACCTCCCATCTGTTCTCCTCCTGAAACAAATGTAGAAACACTGCAACAGTAAGACTGTGAAAAAAGAAAGAATTCCGTGTTTTTACTTACTAAAATACTTAAATAGGAGGATGGCTCCGATTCAATCTGCTGGCCAAACATTTGCCGGCATGTAACTGTTATTGTCCCTACTTTGAGATCTAGTTATAGACCTAGATATCTAGGAGAAATTAAAAGAATACTTGTTAGATTTTCGGCATTTATGACCTATTTTGAATGTAAGGGCTGATTAGAGAAAACCCAACAATCTCAACAGTAACTCAAAACAATTAAAAGAAATTCTGCTGATCTCTTCTTTTTTTTTTTCATCATATTTTATCTATAAATGCAGTAGAAAGAAATCTTTAGAAAAACTACCCACTACATGTTAGGTAATCATCAACTAAAATAAAAGACTAACTCTCCCACATAATAGTATTAAGAAACCGCTGAACTGTCTAACTTAACTGCATAAATCTCTATTGCTCACTATGCGACCTAAAGAAGTAAACACAAGAAACTCTGCCTAAATCAACTGCATAAACAAAATTAAACACGAGTGCTCATGAACTAGTCTAATTGGATCCTTGCTAGCTGGTTGAGGACTCATAACATTACTCTTTCCGTCAGGGAGGTCTTTGTCCTGTGCAGAAGAAAGAGTAACAAGAGATAGAAGAAATTGCTTCGGTTATGCAGGATATTCAAGCAGAACCTTTTCCTCTTAAATTCATGCCATCAACAACCTCCAAAAAGTTTGTTAAATTGATTCCCAGTAAGAATTTTTTCATCACAGATAAAACAAACTCCATTCACATGCCTCTCATCTATCTCTATCTTGCTCGATCGTTTAAAAGACTGGGGCCTTGAAGTTGAAGAAATTAACTTTACTCTCCCTAAAAAAGAATCATCTGATAGTTCTGCTTCCCTGCTGCTCATACCAAACTCATGTCAGTAGTTACGTCAGTGGACGCTGCAACTCCACCTCAATAGCAATATGGTCCTGAAAACCACTCACAACAAGTTGTACCTCTTGCTCGCAAGTGAGGGTGCTTGCAGATGCTTCCAACTGCTTAAATTGGCTTGCTACTGCTCAGTAGTCCTGGTTTGAAAAAGTTTAGGGAGCTCCGAAAGCATCTCACTCTGAACAGGAGGTCCAAGAGGCAAGCTGCAATATTGCTTGAAATTCTTCTAAGTTAATTCTGCCCAGTCTCTTTCCAATTTAAGAAGCTGCAGCTTTGCATCCCCTTCAAAATGAAAAGATCCAATATTTTTTCTAAATGAAAAGAGAGTAATCCACAATGGTGCAGCCACCTAAGAGATCTAAATTGTCCTCAAAACAAGGAAATCCAGTTAAGCATTAAAACATAAATTTTTCTGCCCCTCCATAATAAAGCTTCCTTTTCTATTTAAAAAGACATTAAAACATAAATTGCCCCATATTTATTTTCTGCTCCTTTTGCACATTGGTAATGACCTTTCTCTATTGATGCTGTCCCCAACCCCATCATGAGTGTCCAGCTTTGTCCCAAGGATGTTCTGAGAGAGTTCCTCCAACTTACTTGCCAACTATTGCTGTTGTTGGCCTCATTTGCTGCTCAGTCTGGCTCTCCTTCAACTCTGTCTCATGCATGATATTTTCTGTACAGCTTCAAAAATGCCCCAAATTGCTGATGAGAAGATCTGAAATATCACATAAGTTACTGCTCAAGTACCAATTTTTATAATTTTGTGATCTAGTGATGTGCCTATTTATAGAGGAATTAGGAGAAAATTACAAGAATACTTCTTCGATCTTCTGCCTTTTAGGACCTATTTTTGCAAGTACGGGCTCATTTAGAAAGAAGTCAACAATCACAAGAGATTAAGGAACTCAAAAGTTAGAAAGAAATTCTGCTTATCCACCATCCATCAGGAACCAGTTAGAGGTAAAGGTGTTCTCATAGACTACCATCCATCAAAAGCTTAACACAAATGATATGCTTCAAGTTCATCGACCGCACCGAGCCTTATTTCCAAATATATGCTTCATGTGCTTCAAGGGGAAGGATACTCATTCTCATCTGTTTTTACGTTGTGCTACGGCTTAGAAGTTTTGGACTAATTTGGTTAGTTTTTTTTCTTGAAAGAAAAGTGTAGAAAATATACTGATATGATGCGTCAAGGGGACACCGCCCATGTACAAAAGATTTACAAGTCAATAAGAATATCTACAAATGACCCTAAATCTTCAAAATGGTTAATGTTATGTTCCAATCCAGTGGAACCAAAAAAATAATTTGCTCACAATGTTGCCAAATATTTCTTCCTTTCCTTCAAAGGCTCTATTGTTTCTCTTTCTAGATAACCCAGAAAATTGTGAGCAGAATGAGTCTCAATTTCTTGTTTTTCCCGCACACAAGATCCCAAGCTAATAATTCTTCTTGAACAGATCCAGCCATTACCCAGCTAATGTCAAGTAGACAATATACCATACGCCACAGCTTGTGAGTGATAAGGCACCAAAGATAAAGATGGTTACTAGTTTCAGCATTGTTTTTGCATAGATAACATCTGTTGGAAAGGTAAAAGCCTCTTCTCATAAGGTTCAGTGGTCAAAATGCATTCCTTGGAAGCTTCCCAAGTGAAGAAGGAAATTTTGGTGGGAGCATTTGCCCTCCAGATCATTTTGGCAGGAAAAGAATTTACCAGAATTCTGTTATGTCCCGCAAGATAATTATAGTATGATTTAACGCTGAAGGAGCCTTTGTTTTCCAACTTCCAGATCAACCTATCATCAGTGTTGCTGAGCTTGGTGTTCAATACTGCCAGCAAATTCTCGTATTCCACTATTTCCCAATCTTTTAGATTCCTATTGAACACAATGTTCCAACCAATGCCATCATTTTGTCAAAAGCTTCCTCAATTGTCATCTGTTTATCCTTAGCGAGGGCAAAAATAAGAGGAAACCTGATTTGCAGATTATAATCTCCACACCAGAAATCAGACCAGAACTTGACTTTGTTGCCTTTTCCCACTTTCCATCTAGAACACTCAAGAACAGAATGATTAGTGTTAGAGATTCCCTTCCACAAGCTCATGCCAAACTTACTTCTATTCAACAACATCTGATCCTGTCTTCCCTTCAGATTCCACTTGCAATCCACCACTTTTTTCCATAAACTGTTAGTGTCATTCCAGTATCTCCAAGCCCACTTACCATGCAAAGCCTTATTCAGAATTTTTAGGGACCTGGACTAATTTGGTTAGTATTTTTTGCTTCAACTGGGGTACCCCCAAAATGTGGAATCTCCTATGCTCTTTTATTCGTGGAGGAGGGCTCAAAAAGAATGTCATGCCTCTTTGACAAGGGGTTATATTTCCTGGGTTGTGGTGTTTATGGCTGTCTCGAAACTGTCGGACCTTTAAAGATCACCACACATTTTTATGAGCTATGGGAAAGAGCTACCTCTTTTACTATCCTTTGGGATAAAGCGCATGGACACTATCATTTTTCAGTTTTTTGAGAATATAGAACTTCATAATACTTGTATTTCAGCACTTCATCCAAACTGGAATGCTATTATTTGTATCCTATAGGGTGGTACCACTTTGTAATGATTTTTTCTTTTTTCTTTTTGTTTTCATGATTCTTTAGTTGTACTTTCCCTCATTCTTCCTGATAAATCTTCTTCTTTTATCTGAAAAAAATTCTGCCTATCTACTTTTTTCCATTAAATCCAGTCTGTAAGTAAGTTAGAAAAAAAAGCTTTAAAAATCAGTGATACATGATAGGTAACCACCTACTAACATAAAAGATTAAGTTTCAAACATAATAGCCTTAAGAAACTGTTAAACCACCTAACTTAACTGCATAAATCTGTATTTCCCACTAAATTGCATATGATAAGAAACTGTTCTGTCCAATTCAATAAACAAAATTAAACAAAACTGACCATCAATCACCTTTATTGAATTCTTCCCTGTAGTGGATTAAGGACTCATAACAGTGACCTTTCCATTTAGGTAAAGAACGTTATTTTAGAGGAGAAAAAAAACACAATATATCACCTTTACTGAATTCTTCTCTGTAACAGATTAACGACTCATAACAATGACATTTCCATTTAGATAAAGAACTTTACTTTAGAGGAGAAAAAAAAAAAGAAGACAATATATCACCTATACTGAATTCTTCTCTGTAGCAGATTAAGGACTCATAACAGTGACATTTTCCATTTAGGTAAAGAATGTTGTTTTGGAGAAGGAAAATAATAATAATATATCATTATGGTAAAGAAGTCTTACTATTTGAATGGCTGGTTCTTCCCACGTTAAGGTCACAACTTAGAGATCCATAGTTACCATCAGCTATAGGCTTTGCAGAGTCATCAGGACCTGTAAACTTTCTCTTGGAAGTTCCCGTTCTAAGCCCAAAGTCCTGCAAGCCCCTCATCCGAGGTAAAACTTCAGACTGATCATCCTCCCAGCTTGGTTGGTTTCCTTCTTTTGCTTTTTGCAAGTATAGAGGATTGCCAATATGTTCATCTTTGCAAAATGTATCTTCTTTCTTCAATGTTTGACTTGACTTAGAATTCCCAGGTTTTCCATTATTAACCTCCAATCCTCCAGAAAAAGTAACTAAATCCTTTTTTTCCAAAGCAGATGATTTACTTCTTCCGCATTCAAGAACTAATTTTCCTTGTTTTCTTAACAGTTCCTTCTCAAGCTCAAGTGCATGAAGAATCGCATCTTCTCGACGAGCGTATTTTTCTCTTTTCTTTATTGGCATTCCCTGGGAAGATTCTGCCCGCTCAATGCAATCGTCAAACTCACCACATCGAAATGCCTTGACCCGCTTAGATTTCTCTAAATTGTACCAGTCTCTGAAAAACATACCAAGATACCTTTTAAAAATTGAAAACAAAGTGGAAAAAAAGGGCAGTGGCATGCATGGGGAAGGACAGTAACTCGAAATACTGGCCAGAAACTTTTCATCCACACTTCTTTCTTTATTTTCAAAAAGTCAATATCGTTATCTTGTGTCGGTAGTAGGGGGACGTAAAAATACTTGGGCTACTGGGATACTTTTATTTAATAAGCCGAGAAGGAAAGAGTGTTGGAGGGGGGAAATGTAATTTAATGCCCATTATATTTAACAATTTAAAGTAAGAACCACAAATAGAAGGTAATCAAAAAATGGAAGCTGCAATTATTGCAGTACCACTTTCACAGTGACTAACTTCTACTAAGCAATAACGCATGCCCACCTTTTGCTGAAAAAGGAAAAAGTAAACTAAATGAATCCCAAGAGATTAATTCCAAACTAAAAAGAGAATTCTTACTCATAATTTCAAAAATGTAAATGCCTATAAAATATCACTTTAGAAATGCTGATAAAATAAAGACATGCTAATGGGCACAGCCACACCTTCAAACTATAAGGCCAATATACAAAAGAGATATGCCCCTACTGCTAAAAAAAATGCAAATAACAAGAAGTTAAAAGGAAAACTACTTGTAGTCAAGGACCTCAGAACTAAATTGACCCTAACTAGCTAAGCAGACAAGAGAAAAATTAAGAACCTGCATCTAGGAAGAATAAATGTCCCCAAATACATAGGAAACTCCAGTTATAGAACTCTCACGTCCAACTGTCTAAACAAAAGTTTTAAGTAGCTTTAAGCATAAAATACACTTCAACTTCAATAAATAAAATTTGACAGTACTAATAGGCATTGTTAAGAACTAAACTTATAAATCTAACAAAGAATGTTATCAGCAAGAATATCCACCAATTCAGTGATCACAGACACAGTAACAATCCAATTTAGTAATTAGGAATATCCTAAACGTGAGGACAGCATTTTCCGTAAAAAGTGTATACTTGTCTCAAAAGGATTTTTAACCTGAACCTACCTGCTCTAGCAAATTAAATTGAATTACTCCCTAAGTGATAAAATAACATTTTAACATATTATTTAGATTATCCTTCTCAAAAGATGTATTCTTTAGATGGTCAAATCACCTGATAACAACAGTTACCTGTTCATTATACCTTAGAAAACTGCAATTATCCTGTCCAACTCTCACCCTATCAAATTTTTCACCAGGAAGATTATTGCAAAAACATCTTTTTGAAGAAGAGGTGGGGTAGGACTCAAACTTGAGTGATCTAGTTACACTAGAAGAGGATCATATTATCTAGGCTAGATGCTCTCAATCACTTCAATAACTTCTTTTTAATAGAAAATTAAATATATTGATAGAAAGAGGAGAAATAGGTACAGACACAGAAGACAAGATTCCTCCTAAAATGACAATAGAAACTACATTAAATTCAAAGCAAGACTTCTTCCCAGTCCCTTTGCAGAAAATCTAAAGAAATAAAAGAACCCATGGGCCTTTGTCCATGAAGAAAGAAGAGAACCAATCTGTCATGAAAGAAAGACTGAAGGTAGTGACAATCCTTGAAAAGCCTAGCATCACAACATCAACAAAGCAGCATAAAGTGCTCCTCTCTAAAGCACCATAACTTCCTCTCAACCCACCTTCATTAAAGTACACAGAAAGAGAGCATTCAAGGGAAGGGGGAACAACCCACATATCAAAGGTCACTAGACCAGAGCCCCAAGGGAGATCAAGATGTACAAAGAGACGACATTCAGCCTCCTTGGAGCACATAACACACACATCTATCTGGAGAACAAGAACACTTCAGCCACTTGAAAACACTGACGAGGAAATCAAATGCATATATGCATGATACTTCTTCCCAAACCAGAACAAGAACCAGAACTTTAAAACCTAGTGCGAAGACTTACTTTGCATGAAAAATCAACGGTGGGTTCTAAATTATGGAACCAGTTTCCTAGCAAATGCCCTCCTAGAATGGGTTTTGAGGGTGTTGTTTCTTTTCAAGGGTCATCCCCTTACTTTTTACGTTTGATGTGAACTTACGGGATCTGAGAGACATATTATGAGTTTTGTGACTGTCTCCTATTTTGCAGGTGAATTGCACCCTCTGGTGCCTTGTTAAAACATTTCCCTTTTTCATCTTAAAAGAAATAGGGTAATCTCATTTCCAGTAAAGCATATTTCAATCACTTATTCAAGCATAAAAATCATCCAACTCGCTGACCTCTTTGGCGTAAGAAAATAAAAAGACGAATTTAGCAGTTGAGAAAGCATCACTATACTAAATGCAACAACATTTTTGTCAGGGAACAGAGTAGACTGAAAATATAGACAGAATAAGTGATTATATACGGATAAAGAAATTTCCAAAAGGCAGATAGAGATGTTAGCCTTCAAATTCGGCGATGTTGACCCTCATATCCATTATCCATCCATAACTGAAGATGCTGAGGTCATGCACATGTTGAAACTCATTGTTCTGACACATGACTCTTTCGAGTCCCATCCCGATTCTTGATACTAAGGCAGGTAGGGAGGAAGAACTAGCATATATGGGTGCGCTCTTATATGAAACTAGGATCCATAAAATAATGATCCACATGCGAGGGTATGCATGTGAAGTTTTTTTCTTAGATAAAATTTCTTCTAGAAAAATAAAACAACGATTGTCAGTTCATAATCAAAATGCACCTGTCAATAAGGATATGAATGACCAAATTTGAAGTAAAAAAAAAATCCTTCAACGCAATTCAATGAAACTGATATACAATTGGGAAACGTACACACTAGCATCTTCTCTGCCTAGAAGCTTGACCGGAGTTCCTGATCGCGGCGATGTGAGGTGAGACGCAGCAAGCTCTTCAGGACCAAGTATCTTCCCCGGCCACCAGGAGCCATTCCTCCTCCTCACCCATACGATCGACCCCACACCACAATCAACCGCCCCTGATCCTGAGCTGCCCATCTCTTTCGTTTTTCTCTTACTTAACTACGTAAACAGCAATTTGACAAGATGAACCAAAAGTTCACTTTCTCTCTATCCAGAATCAGATAATCACTGCCTACAAAGGCCCACGTGAGTATATCTAGGGTTCAGCCTCCGGCGAAAAAGAGAGAAAAACAAAGGATCCGAATGCGGGGGAAAGAGGAGAATCGGAGCGGGAGAAATCGGGTAAGGATTAGGGTTTCCATTCAGATTTGGAAAATTAACATGTCTAGGGTTTTCAAGTTAAATTCTTTGGTATCTAGAAGTTTCCGCGTGCGTTTGATTTATCATAAACATAAAAAAGCTGTCTCTTCGTGTTTGATTGACGGGAGGCGCCGGACCGGACTAATACATAGATGGTGGTGGTGAGTAGCTCACCGATTTAGACAGGTAGACTCGTACGAGTTTCTTGTTCACACGCCTACTCACTCTACTCAGTTAAGCTACCCCCATCTCGGGCCGGTTCAACCCACTGGTTCGGATCCGGTTTCTTTTTTATATAAATTTTGAAAGTAAAATTTTAATTTAAATAAGAATATGAATAATTTAAACAAAATTTATTGGTTGGATCTACATGAGAAATTGATTATCTATTTGAATTGTAAAAATAAATTATTATTTTTATATTTAAAATTAATAACTAAATTTTATAATTAGGTATTAAATTTTATATTTAAAATTAATTTTTATTCTTATCACAGACCACACTCCTTCTTGTAGGGTAATGACCGGAACATATTTATTTAAATAATATAAACTCAAGTTAAGTAAAATAACTTAATTTTATTAATAATAAAAGAGTCGTAAAAGTGTTACATTTCTTAAATATAAAACATAAACATATACACGAGACTCTAAATTTTCTTATTTACATTACTAAACAAAAATACGAAACATTAACCTTAATATTAGAGTTTAGGCTTCAGAGATTTCCTCTGTATCACCACTCACTCTGTAGCGGTATCTTCTGTATCTGGAGGATGATAAGAGAAGTGAGATAAAATATCTAAATAAGTAATATTATGAAATCACAAAATAGTACATGTAAAATATAATTTCTTTACACACAACAAAACATATATCATATAATCTTAACAAAGTATATACGAATCAGAAAATGAAAGCACAAATAGGAAAACATATGCATGTTGTATACTTCATCACTATTATAGAGGATTAATCAGTTACCATACATTATGCATAGGCACAAACACTTAGTTCCCCATGTACCCGAACACGGAACGACATACATGAGTATCTTGAAACACTGCTACCATTCGAACACGAAACGGTTAGGGCACGCATATCAAACTATTTTTCCATACACCCGAACACAGAACAATTATGTACGGCCAGATTGAAGCCTAGCATAATGTAGGTGCTTTCAGATAACTTCTTTTCATAATGAGTGATGCACACATATTAAAATCACATTTTGAAAACATAAAGCAAAATAACATTTATAACGAAGTAAAACTTTAACAAATACTTACTTAACAAATATGAAACACAAATTAAACATGTGCACATTTTTATACTGAAAATATGTAAAATACTTCAAAATTACGTAAGGTATAAATTCATAATATCCACTTACCTTAGATCCTTAGCAGTCGTAGTCTTAATTTCAGCAAAGTTTCGACTTAATTTATGATTTTTTCTTCTAAAAAATTCGACAAAGTTTTGAGATAATTTTTGGTCACTTTCTTGATTTAAAAATATCCAACACAATACTAAAAAATTAATCTCAAAAATCAAAGAGAAACCGAACTTTAAAACTTAAGAAAAACTTACCTTTCTAATGGTTTATAGCTTCCTTTGATCGTGAGCCTTATTCTTCTTCTCTTCCTCTTTTTATGCTCTACAACTTTAACAGAATTTCTCCAAGGTTTTTATCTAAAACCTCAAAATACTCTCAAATATCAAACACTTCGTACTCCATCTTCTTCATTCACCTCTATGCTTCTTATTATTTTTCTTTCATTTGAAATGTCTCTTTCTCCCTTCTCCTATTCCCTATTTATAGTAGTGGGGAGTCACGAAGGAAAAGTTGTCATTATTCTGTCTTATTATTTCATTTAAAAGTTGTCACCTTTCATCATGTGACTTCACTTAAAATGTTACCACTCTTCACATGTCGTTTTACCTAAAAGGCCTTTTAACATGCCACTTTATCTAAAAAGTTACCACTTTTCACATGTCATTTTATCTAAAAAACCTTTTTACATACCACTTCATCTAAAATGTTACCACTTTTCACATGTCACTTTATCTAAAAATTATCATTTTTTGTTATGTCATTTTGTCTAATAGTTATCTCTTTTCATTATACACTTCATTTAAAATATTCTCACATTTTCTCGTACCTCTTCATACTTATTCTAGCTCCTTCATCCTTATCCATCCTTTTTCGTTTGACTCTACACTATGTTTTTAATCTAATTATATATTTTTAAATACATACAAAGCTAAATTAAATATATTAGATATAAGAAATTAACTCAGAGATATTTTCAAGCTATCACATCCTCCCCCCCTTAAAAAAAATTTGGTCCTCCAAATTGGACTTACCAGTAGTCATAAACAGATGTGGGTATTTGGCATTCATTTCCTCTTCTGGCTCCCATGTGGCTTCTTCAGTCAAATGGTACTACCATAATACCTTTATTAAAGAAATTACCTTGGACCGTAATATCATTTCTTTGCAATTCACTATCTGCTCATGAAGCTTAATGTAGGATAAGTTATTCTGAAGTGCAAGGGGTTTATATCGAAGTACATGCATGGATATGGGTGATATTTCTTTAACATCGACACATAGAAGACATTGTGTTCTAGCTAACTCAGGTGGCAATGCTAAACGGTAGGCGACAGCTCCCACTTTACCCAATATCTCAAAAGGTCCAATAAATCGATGACTGAGTTTTCCTTTCTTTCCAAATCTCATAATCCCTTTAATTGGTGAGATTTTCAGAAATACATGGTCGCCTACTTCAAATTCTAAATCTCTTCTTCTATTGTGAGCATAACGTTTCTGCCTATTTTAAGCTGTCAGAAGATATTTCTGGATCAATTTCACTTTCTCTGTAGTTTCTTCCACTAATTCAGGTCCAACCAATTTTTATTCTCCAACTTCTTCTCAACAAATAGGTGATCTGTAGAGTCTTCCGTACAAAGCCTCATAGTGTGTCATTTGAATGCTGAACTGATAACTATTGTCATACGGGAACTCAATCAGAGGTAAATGATTGTCCCAATTACCTCGTAACTCAATGACACAGGCTCGTAGCATATCTTCTAGAGTTTGAATTGTCCGTTCTGATTGACCATATGTTTGAGGGTGGAAAGTCGTACTAAAGGATACCTTGGTCCCCATAGTATTCTATAGACTGGTCCAAAATCTTAAAGTAAAACGGAGATCTCGATCAAAGACAATTGTGATTGAAATTCTATGCAATCTCACAATCTCCTTGATATAGAGCCTGACCAACTTATCTAGTGGGTCATTTACTCTGATAGCCAGAAAATGAGTAAACTTGGTTAATCTATCAACGATAATGCAAATAATATCATGTTGGGATCTTGTTTTAGGCAGACACACCACAAAATCCATAGTAATATGTTCTTATTTCTACTTTGCTACCAAAAAGGGTTGAAGTAGTCCTACTAGTCTCTGACGTTTAGCCTTCACTTATTGGCATATCAAACATTTAGAAACAAACTCTGCTA
>NW_019014653.1:934255-957834 GCF_000150535.2 Carica papaya | reverse complement strand
GATCTGTTTCCTAAGTATCCCAAGCACTATTGCGAATGCTCCACATGTTCAGCCTCACTCTGTGAATAAATCAGTATATCATCAATGAAGACGATAACAAACTTATCTATGAATGACTAGAAGATTTTGTTCATCAAATCTATAAATGCTGCAAGAGCATTTGTTAGACCAAACGGCATGACTAAGAATTCGTAATGGCCATACATGGTTTTGAAGGCAGTCTTGGGAATATCCTCTTTCTTAATTTTTAGTTGATGGTATCCAGAATGTAGATCAATCTTTAAAAATACTTGGGTTCCTTGAAGTTGGTCGAATAAATCATCGATACGAGGCAACATATACTTATTTTTTATGGTAACTTGGTTTAGTTGCTTTTAGTCGATACAGAGTTGTATGGTACCATCATTCTTCTTCACAAATAGTACTAGAGCTCCCCACGGTGATACATTTGGTCTGATGAAACTCTTATCCAATAATTCCTACAATTATTTCTTGAGTTCCTCTAATTTGGCTTTCACCATTCGATATGGAGCCTTAGAGATATGACTCGTACCAAGAATTAAGTCAATGAAGAACTCGATCTCTCGGTCTGCAGGTAAACTTGTAAGATCTTATAGAAAAACATCGAAAAATTCCTTCACCATTAGTATCTGTCATAGATTGACTTCTCTATTTTTATTCTCCACTACGTAAGCCAAATACCCTGTACATCCCTTCTCAAGTAATCGTTGAGCTTGAATGCAAGATATGAGACATGGATATTTGGGCTCCCTAATCTTTTTGAATTTGAAGGCTTTGTCATTGAGAATATTAAAAGTAACCGTCTTTCCATGATAATTTATATTGGCATGGTACGCTGCCAACTAATCCATTTCTAGTATTACATCAAAATCATGCATGTCTAGGAGTATAAGATCTACCAGTAACTCTCTGTTGGCAATCTTTATAATACATGCTCGACAGACTGTACTAGTGGTCAAGTCCTTATTGATTGGGGTAGAGACTACTAATACATATTCTAAAGGTGATTGTTCAATGTTCAGATGTTGAGCAAACTCATTAATGCAAAATAGTGTGTAGATCCTGGGTCTATTAAAACTTTAGCCAAGGTACTAGAGATAGTGAGCATACCTTGGATTACATCCTGAGCGGATTGAGCATCTCGCTCTGTAATGACATATACTCTTCCTTGAGTTGTTGGTTTGATATGCTCTTTATTTATAAGATACTCTTTAATCCGATGTTGAGTACTACCACATCTGAAGCATCCATTTGTCAACTTGTAGTAGGGTTTGCTACCATGGTTCTTTCTACAATGGGGACATAACTGTTATGGTCCCTGTGTTGGGACTAAGAGATCAATTTTTTGTTTTTTATCAGGTTGTTGTGGCTCATAGACCTTCTTCTTATTATTTGGTATGAATGGTCGAACCCGCTGAATCTATTGTGAGATTGAACTTGTAGCCTCTTTTGCAATCTGGGCTCGTTTTAGTGCTTCTTAATAGTCATTAATTATAAGAACGAAGATTTTATCCTAGATCTCTTTACGCAAGCCTCTCTGAAACTTTCTGGCTCTTAGGCTTCCATCTGCTACTAAGTTGGGCGCGAACCAAGCCAGCTCTATAAATTTTTCTACATATTCTGCTACCCTCATATTCCTTTGCTTCAATTCTAGGAACTCTATTTGTTTTTATTTTCGAACAAAGTTAAGGAAATACTTCTTGTAGAATGTCGTTCTAAATACTTTCCAAAGGATCGGTGTCTTCAACAATCCCGTCTTCAGGCACCATCAGTGTTCTGCAGCTCCCTTGAACATTAATGTGGCTAATTGTACCTTTTGCTCTGAAGTGGCACTGAGAACATCAAGTATCTTCTCTAACTCCATGATCCACTATTCGGCTAATATTGTGTTGGTTGCTCCAGCAAATGATGGTGGGTTCATTCTCTTAAATCTTTCAATGAGTTTTTTATTATTTTCCTCCATCGGTTGGGTGTTACTGGTACTAGTATTATTATCGTTTGTAGCACTTTGGCTATGGACTACGTGTTGAATTACCTTTGTGGCCAAGCCTTCAACTATACGCAAGAGTCTATCTAGCCTCTGTTCGATCTGATTTTTCGAAATCTGATGTACCTGCTCTCTCGGTATCCTTGCCATTTCCTACATTCATGAAATTCAAATTTAGGGACATTTTCCTATGTTTTCTAACTCTATTTAAGTCTTATGTAACCCTAAGCCTTGTATTCAAGGGATGTCCTAGAATCATGCTCTGATACAACTTGTCACGAACCACATCCCGTCTTATAGGGTAATGACCTGAGCATATTTTTTTAAATCATATAAACTCAAGTTAAGTAAAATAACTTAACTTTATTAATAATAAAAGAGTCGAAGAAGTGTTATATCTCTTAAATATAAATATAAACATATGTACGAGACTTAAAATTTTTTTACTTACATTACTAAATAAAAATACGAAACTGATGCAAACAAGGCTAAAAATACTTAAGATACTCAAAGAGCATCAAAAGGTGACTTGGAGCAAATTTCAAATAACGTGAACACAAATAGAGCTCCACACTTGGAAAGTTTCAGTGGATCAGTAACAAGACCAAAGGCAAAAAAGCTTAAAGAATTGCTTTAGATTTTCACTCAAAAACATGTGGATGATGGGCTGGCCAATTGTGTAAAGTTCAAATATGACCTTTTTGAGTAGCCCAACTTCGTAACTTTAATTGGGTTTAAATGATTTGGGATAATTTAGGCTTGTTTGAGTCTTATTGGTAATGGGTGAATAAGCCTTGTGTATGAGCTATATTAGTTGAGTTGTTTTAAGTATTTTAGATTGTTTTATTTTAGTTTGAGTTAAGTAAGCCCATATAGTCAAGTGTAACTCATTTGGATTTAAGTCTTGTTTTAGTCTTATTACAAGAATGAGCCCATAACTATATGCTACCACAAATAATTAATAGTGTTGCTTAAGAAGATTGGAGTTACAAGGAGTTATAAAATAATTACATACCTATAATTAGCCTAGTTATTATTAGAGTTACAATTGTAATTATCACATAATTAGCCTAGTTATTGTGGGAGTTACAATTGTAGTTATTGTGTTGTAATTTATCATTGATTTCTTTGGCTATAAATACCAAAGGAACTCTTTTTTGTGGACATCAAGAGTTGTAATAAAATATTTCAGAATTGAGTTGAGAGTGTTTTGACTTTCTTTTCACTTTATGCACAAGGTGTTGATTTGGAATACAATTGTTATCACTTATATTTCAATTTTGATTTCTTATTTCAATTATTCTTGGTGCTTGTTTGGATTGGTTTTAAGGGATATCATTTATCTTTCTTGGGTTCTATTTAACTTCTACCATTTGGGTGATTGAACAAATTTGATTCTTTTTATTTGTGATCTAAATTTTGTTTTAAACCGATTGAAGAGTTCTAAGGCTCAAGTAAGGATCTTGGGCTAAAGCATGGTGGGCCCATAACCCCACAGGTCCCAGGTTCACCAAGTAAATTATTTTATCTTTATTTTGTTGTCTTTATTTTCATTATTTATTGCCAAAAAAAAAAAGACAACTTTGCATTCAGCAAAAAAAAAAAAATTAGATTAGCCTAAATAGCTTAATTGTGCAAAACACACTTCAACCAATTCTATCTTGTGTAATTTTTAGGGCTGTTTAGAAACAACTCACCCTCAATTGAGTTTGTTTTCATCCAAAACTGTTTGTTTCACTTAATTTGAGTGTTTTGGATGATAATTTGTAGTTCTATTAGAGAATTATAAGTTTCGTGCATTAAATTTTATATTCACCATTTTTTTTCTTGCATCTTTAGTTTTCATTTAATATTTCTGCCAATTTGCTTCTTATTACATCTTGAGGTAATAATATTGATTTTTTGTTGCTTAATTAACATAAAAATCATCATACACTTATTTCTATATCAAGTGTGTGCTCTTTATTGTTTAGATTATTCTAGTTTGCTTCTAGAGTTGAATTCGTATATCTTGTTTCTTTAGAAATTCTTTGTTATCTCTAATTAAAATTGAGTACATAGTGATAATTAATTGTTGTTTTAATTGACCATTTTATATAAAGTTATAAAAGATTGTTTGAGTGGTAAAAAAGCAAGAGAGTGTGAGCTTAAAAGAGGGTAAAAGCCAAAATTGAGTGAAACACGAATGCCCATACTACCAGAGTAAACACGTGAGGGAGTGATTTGTGAGGTTACAATCTATTTTGTTTTTCATTAAAATTTCATATTCGAAGATGGAGCCACAAGGGAGTGAAAGAATATCAAATGATTAAGAATTCATCCTCAAAGCAATGCAACAACAATTTGAGAGGATTCGATTAGCTATTGGCAACGTGAATGAGAAATTAGAGAAACAATAAAGTGAGTTAAATTCCTTGAGAGGGGAAGCTTCCCAAACTAATCCAGGGGTAAGAAGACTCAACACCACCTTTTGATGAGGAAGTGGATGAAGAATTTGATGACCAAGCTACTTTGGTCAATGAAGGTCGAAATTATGGTAGGGGTTGAAACGATCTTGATAAAAACATTGGGAGTATCAAAATGAAAATCTCATCGTTCTAGGCAAGAATGATCAGAATGCTTATCTTGAATGGGAGCACAAGGTGGAGCTTATTTTTGAGTGCCACAATTATTCGGAAGAGAAAAAGATAAAGCTTGCGGTCGTGGAGTTTGGAGAGTATGCTATTAGAGAAAGACCTATTTCCACTTGGGCCGAAATAAAAGTTATCATGAGAATACGCTTTGTTCCTACTCACTACTATAGAGACTTACATCAAAAATTGCAAGGCCTTATATAAGGGAACAAGAGTGTAAAAGACTACTACAAAGAGATGGAGATAGCCATGATAAAGGCTAATATTAAAGAGGATAGGGAAGCTACTATGGCAAGGTTCTTAAATGGCTTTAACAAAGACATAACCAACATTATAGAGCTTCAATATTATGTGAAGATTGATGATATGGTGCACATGGCTATAAAGATTGAAAGACGATTAAAGTGAAATGGGAACACAAGGCAAGCCAACACTTATTCGGCCCAAAATTCCAATTGGAGGCCGAATTAGAGGGAAGATAATAAGGCTGTCCAATTCAAAATAGATGACAAAATCAAGCCAAAAGATGCTAATGATAATAAAAACAAAGGTATTTCTAACTCCCAAACTCCTAAAAATAGAGATATCAAGTGTTTTAGATGCTTGAGTTTTGGTCATATTGCATCTCAATGCCCAAATAAAAGGGTGATGGTGATTCGTGGTGATGGTGTTAAAACGGATGATGAGAGTGATGTGGAGGTTGAAATGCCTCCTTTGGAGGATTGTAGTGATGGGGAAACGCCTATGGAAGGTAGATTGTTCATTTCTAGGCGTGCTTTGAATACATAAGTAAGGAATGATGATGAGGGGGTTAAGTTGCAAAGAGAAAACATTTTTCATTCTAGATGTCTAGTGAATGAAAAATTGTGTAGCATGATTATTGATGGGGGTAGTTGTGTAAATGTGGCTAGTACCTTATTTGTTGATAAACTGGGTTTGAAAACTACAAAACATCATAAACCTTATAAACTGCAATGGCTTAACAATAGTGGGGACGTGAGCGTTAATAAGCAAGTGAGGGTGCCTTTTACTAGTGGGAAGTATAGTGATGAGGTGAGATGTGATGTAGTTCCTATGCAAGCTAGTCATATTTTGTTGGGTAGACCATGACAATGGGATAGGAGAGTGATGCATGATGGGTATCTCAATAGGTACATGGTAGAAAAAGAGGGCAAAAAGTATACTCTTTTTCCTTTAACCCCTAAACAAGTTTTTGAAGACCAAATGCAACTTGAAAAGTCCCATGATGAACTCGCATAAAGAGAGGCCGCGAGAAAAAGAAAATAAAAAGAAAAAGAGAAAAGACAAGAGAGTGAGATAAAATTAGAGTGGAAAAATGAAGATCAAAAGGAAAAAGAAAGAGAGGTGCATTCGACCATAGAAAAGAATGAGGGAAAGAAAATGAACTTTTATGCTAAAATAAGAGATGTGAGAAAAGCTTTATTTCTAACAAGCCAATGATTGTACTCATGTACAAGGAAGCTTGTTTCCTCAACTAATGAACTTGACCCTTCTTTGCCAAGTGTTGTGGTTGAAGTTTTGCAGGAATTTAGGGATGTTTTTCCCGATGATCTACCTCAAGATTTACCACCTTTGAGAGGGATTGAGTATCAAATTGACTTCATTCCTGGGGCTGCCATACCAAATAGATCAGCCTATAGGAACAATCCCAAGGAGACCAAAGAGCTTCAAAGGCAAGTGGAGGAGCTCTTACAAAAGGGGCACATTCAAGAAAGTTTAAGTCCATGCACAGTGCCCGTCTTATTAGTACCCAAAAAAGATGGTAGTTGGCGTATGTGTGTTGATTGTAGAGCCGACAACAAAATAACGGTAAAATATCGACACCCAATACCTCGACTTGATGATATGTTAGATGAGTTGCATGGTGCTTGTTATTTTCTAAAATTGATCTTAAAAGTGGTTATCACCAAATAAGAATGAAATCAGGAGATGAATGGAAAACTGCTTTTAAAACAAAACAAGAGTTATATGAGTAGTTGGTTATGCCATTTGGCTTAACTAATGCGCCAAGTACTTTCATGCGTTTAATGAACCATGTTTTACGTGAATTTATTGGAAAGTTTGTGGTTGTCTACTTCGATGACATTCTTGTGTATAGCAAATCTATTGATGAGCATGTCATGCATTTGAGGCAAGTGTTTAACAAATTGCACAAATTTCAATTGTATGCTAACATGAAGAAATATACATTTTGCATTGATCACATCATTTTCTTAGGATATGTCGTGAGTACAAAATGAATCGAGGTAGATAGTGAAAAGGTAAAGGCTATTCAAGAGTGGCCGACACCTAAAAGTGTAAGTGAAGTGCATAGTTTTCATGGTTTAACAAGTTTCTATAGGAGATTTGTAAAAGATTTTAGCACCGTTGCTGCCCCTTTAACTGAAATCATAAAAAAAGATAAGGGGTTTGTTTGGAGAAAAGAACAAGAACATGCGTTTTCCTTATTGAAAGAACAATTATATAATGCACCTTTATTAAGATTGTCTAATTTTGATTCAACTTTTGAAATTGAATGTGATGTCTCTGGGCTTGGGATAGGTGCTGTTCTTATGCAGGATAAAAGACCCATTGCTTACTTCAGTGAGAAGCTCAATGATGCACAATTGAATTATTTCACCTATAACAAAGAGTTTTATGCTTTGTTAAGAGCATTAGAGATATGACAGCATTATTTGTTACCAAAAGAATTTGTGATTCATACCAATCATAAATCTTTGAGACATTTGAAAGGGTGAGGCAAGCTTAATAAACAACATATAAAATGGGTGAAATTTATAGTCCTTCCCATATGTGATCCAATATAAGCAAGGAAAAGAAAATGTGGTAGCTGATGCGCTTTTAAAAAAGTACAGTCTTATCTATATTCTTTCTACAAAATTATTGGTATTTGAGCATTTCAAGGAATTGTATGTACATGATAGCGATTTTTCAAATGTTTATGTGGCTTGTGAACATGCAGCGTTTCAAGACTTTTATAGGCATGATGGTTTTCTATTTAAAAAGGAAAAATTATGTGTGCTTAATAGTTCTAGTAGGGAGTTGCTTGTTCGTGAAGCACATAGTGGTGGTTTAATGGGACATTTTAGGATTAACAAAACTTTGAGCATTTTACATGAACATTTTATTTTGCCTAATATGCGCAAATATGTTGAGAAAATTTATGTGCAGTGCATCTCATATAGGCAAGCTTAGTCTAGAGTTCAACCACATGGATTATATATACCATTACCCATTCCTACACATTCTTGAGTTGATATTTCTATAGACTTTTTGTTGGGTTTGCCTAGGACTAGAAAAGGCCGAGACTCAATATTTGTTGTTGTCGATAGTTTTTCCAAAATGGCTCACTTTATACCACGTCACAAAACAGATGATGCCACACACATAATGAATTTATTTTTCTGCGAAATTGTTAGAATACATGGCATTCCTAAAACCATTGTGTCCGATAGGGATATTAAGTTTTTAAGCCTCTTTTGGCGAGTTTTGTGGTCCAAACTTGGGACCAAACTTTTATTTTATACTATTTCACATCCACAAACGGATGGTCAAACTGAAGTAGTAAATAGAACACTTGGTACATTATTACGTGCTTTAATTTGAAGGAATGTTAAAACTTGGGAAGATAAACTACCATTTTTTGAACTTGCTTATAATTGGAGTATACATTCTTCTACTGGATTTTTTTCTTTTGAAATTGTGTATGGTTTTAACCCCTTAACTCTACTTGATTTGTTATCTATTCTTATAAGTGACATTTCTAATTTGAATAGACATAAGAAAGCCAAGATGGTTGAAGCAATTCATGAAAAAACGAGGCAGAACATTGAAAAGAAAAATGAACAAGTAGCATCCCATGTCAATAAAGGAAGGCGCAAGATTTCATTTGAACCCGGAGATTGGGTGTGGGTTCATTTGCGCAAGGAATGATTTCTATTAAAACGGAAATCTAAGTTGGATGCTCATGGGGATGGTCCATTTCAAATCATAGCCAAAATCAATGAAAATGCCTACAAATGGACCTACCAGGTGACTATAGTATTTCAGCTACATTTAACATATCTGATTTATCCCCTTTTGAAATTGATGCAGGAATTGATTCGAGGACGAATCCTTTTGAAGGGAGGGAGAATGATGCAAACAAGACTAAAAACACTCAAGATACTCAAAGAGCATCAAAAGGTGACTTGGAGTAAATTTCAAATGACGTGAACACAAATAGAGTTCCAAACCTGGAAAGTTTCACCGGATCAATAACAAGATCAAAGGCAAAGAAGCTTGAAGAGTTGTTCCAAGTTTTCATTCAAAAACATGTGGATGATGGGCTGGCTAATTGTGAAAAGTTCAAATATGAGCTTTTTGAATGACCCAAATTCGTAACTTTAATTGGGTTTAAATGATTTGGGATAATTTGGGCTTGTTTGAGTCTTTTTGGTAATGATTTCAGAATTGAGTTGAGAGCATTTTGACTTTTTTTCACTTTATGCACAAGGTGTTGATTTAGAATACAATTGTTATCACATGTATTTCAATTTTGATTTCCTATTTCAATTATTCTTGGTGCTTATTTGGATTGGGTTCAAGGGATATCATTTATCTTTCTTGGGTTCTATTTAACTTCTATCATTTGGGTGATTGAACAAATTTAATTCCTTTTTACTTGTGATCTAAATTTTGTTCTACACCGATTGAAGAGTTCTAAGCTCAAGCAAGGGTCTTCTAGTTCTGCATTAGAAACAATAACCTTAATATTAGAGTCTTGGCTTCAGATATTTTCTCCATATCACCATCACTCTGCAACGATATCTTCTGTATCTTGAGAGTGATAGGAGGGGTAAGATAAAATATCCCAATAAGTAATATTATGAAATCACAAAATAGTACATGCAATATATAATTTTTTTACATACAACAGAATATATATCATATAATCTTTTCAAAATAAATACGAATAAGAAAATGAAATCACAAAGCAGAAAAGAGATGCATGTTGTATACTTCATCACTATTATAGAGGATCAATCAGTTACCATACATTATGCATAGACACAAGTACTTATTGCTGGTTCTACATGAGTACCTTAAAACACTGCTACCCCCCCGAATACAGAACGGTTAGGGCACGCAGATCAAACTGTTTCTCCATACACCTGAACACAAAACGGCTATGTACGGCCAAATTGAAGCCTAGCATAATGCAGGTACTTTTGAATAACTTCTTTCCATAATAAGTGATCCACATATATCAAAATCACATTTCAAAAATACAAAGCGAAATAACATTTATAACAAATTAAAACTTTAACAAATATTTACTTAATAAATACAGAAGATAAATTAAACATTTGCACATTTTTATATTGAAAATACGTAAAATACTTCAAAATTACGTAGGTTATGAATTCATAATATCCACTTACCTTAGATCCTTAGCAGTCATAGTCTTAATTCTGGTAGAGTTCCGGCTTTATTTATGACTTTTTCCTCTAAAAAATTTGGTAAAGTTTCGAGATGGTTTTTTGGTTACTTTCTTGTCTAAAAAATAAACAACATAATACTCAAAAACTAATCCCAAAAATTAAAGAGAAACCATGTAGCGCCCGGGGAAATTGAAGAAGGAAAAAAAAAAAAAAAAAACGTGTGTGCCACGTCAGCAGGCCCATTTAGCAGGCCTGGCCAACCAGGACCTGCCACGTGGCAAAACCACGTCGACCGGGGATGGGCCACGTTGGCAATCCACGTGCGCTCGATCGGACGGCCCAGATCAATCGCGCGCACATACGGCCCAGATTTAATCGCACGGACGACCCAGATTTAATAAAAAACGGACGACCCAGATTAAAACAAAATGGACGGCTGAGATCAAAAGGCAAAAGGGTATAAATAAGACCCCCACACCTGACCCCAAACCCTAGCCGCCTGCCCTCGCCGGAGAAGACGAACCGAAGCCGGCCGCCGCCACCCGCCACCGCACCGGAGGGATTTTCGACCGCCGATCGAGGTAAATTTCATACCCCGACTCGTTTTTCCACACTGATTTCCCCAGTGGCCAAATCGGAGCCAAAATCCCGGCCAGACGGCCGAAAAATAGGGCCGAAAGCCAGCGGCGCCGCCGCGCCCCTTCTCGGTTTTTGCCTCCGATGAGGCCCTTCCCGGCCTCCGTTTAATACAATTTTTATATCACCGTGATCACCATTCTTTTCTCTACAGGTTGATCGGAACCGAATCACCAAAACACGAACTTCACCGGAGAACCGCCGCACCTGAGAGCACCGCCGCCGGTAAGCTTCGCTTTTCCGTAAATTTTCGGCCCCCCGAGGGCCGTAGTGTTGTTTTATCGCAGGAACCAATGCGAGTGTGGCCGAATTCGGCCGGAAATGGCTGAAAACGGCCAACCCGAGGCGAACCGCCGCCGGAACACGGTGGAGCCGCCGTGCCGGAGTTACAATATTGGCCGAAAGGGGCCCTGGGCCTAATTTGGGATTTTTTTGGAACACGTGCAGGTACCAGTAGTGCGTTTCAGTTCCCCGGAAAAAATTCAGGGAAAATTAGGGACAGCCTGCAAGCGCACTGTGAAGCCGTATTCGGACCCCGAAACGAGTAAGGACCCCTCACCCTATTTCCTATCACGGTCTTAAAGTTCAATAAATGATAAAACGGTATTTCATGAATCAACGAATGTGTGAAATTGCTTAAGGTAGCTAATGGAGCCCGAGTCTAGTGTGTTTGTCGGTTAACTGTTATTTGGCCTGTTTACAGTTTTAAATGCAGTATGAGATTTGATGTTTTCATTTTATAGTTTCGTGTGCATATTTTACTGTTTTATTGATTATGGATTGAATGACTGGGATATTGATGCTGTATGTTGTCTGTTTGGCATAAATTACCGTTTTGCTTGTTTGTATGTGGATTAATGATGCTGACTGAGGAAAAAGAGAATGAAAAATTATGTAAATGGGTAATGGTATAATGTGGTCAGCCTGACTAGATATCCTGGGAGATGGTGGACGGACCGGGTCCGTAGGGAACCCTACCAGGATTGTGGTCTCCCATATCGGACGGGGTATGGAGATCTTATGTGTTTTGGCGCCCATACCGGACGGGGTATGGGGACGGCCCGTTTCACCCTCATACCGGACGGGGTAATGAGGTCTATGTTTTGGCGCCCATACCGGACGGGGTATGGGGACGGCCCTGGAATATGATTTCAGGTGTTAAGGGTTAACGGGTAGCGGGACCCCTATGGATCCCTATGGATACTAGTGGGCTGGTAAATGAGGAAAATATGTTGTGTAACGATTGAATTACGAAAAGTTTGATAGGTATTATGTTATACAGTTTATATATATAGTTTCATGATGATGATGATGTTATTGCTTTCGTATATTATTTTATAAATTTCATCGAGGTAAGTGAATGGTAAAGGTTTTATTATCGATAAAAGGATTTGTTGTAAATTATGCTCCATTGGTCTTTTTGTGTTTTCTACCCACCTTTACCTCCGTGACGGTGAGATATCGTGATGTCTTTACTGGGCTAGTGTAGCTCATTCCTTATTTAATCATTTCAGATTAAGAGGACATCGTTCCCGAGCCGGTTCCGCAGGAGGACGACGAAGGGGACGCCAAAAGACTCCATAGTCACATTCGTAGCTTTTACTTTCAAATTTCTCCTTTAGGTAGTTTGATCTTTTATATTTTGTGAGCACGTTTTTGGTTTTAGTGTAAGGGATGTTATTCAAATTTTGACTTCGCTTCCGCATTTGATATTTTTTTTATATACATTCCATTATGAATTAATGGGGCTGTTACAAACCAAACTTCAAAACTTAAGAAAAAGCTTACATTTCTAACGGTTTATAGTTTTCTTTTGATCGTGAGCCTTATTCTTCTTCTTTTCATCTTTCTCTGCTCTCACAAATTTAGTAGAGTTTTCTTAAGGTTTTTATCTAAAACTACAAAATACTCTCAAATATCACACACTTCGTACTTCCTCTTCTTTCTTCACCTCTATGCTTCTCAGTATTTTTCTCTCATTTAGAATGTCTCCTCCTCCCTTCTCATATCCCCTATTTATAGAAGTAGAGAGCCATGAGGAAAAAGTTGCCACCATTCTGTCTTACTATTTTATTTAAAAGTTGTCACCTTTCATCATGTCACTTCACTTAAAAGGTTACCACTCTTTATATGTCGTTTTACCTACAATATCTTTTAACATGTCAGTTCATCTAAAATTTTTTCGGTTTTTACATATCATTTTATCTAAAAGACATTTTCACATGTCATTTCATCTAAAGGGTTACTGCTTTTCAAATGTCACTTCATTTAAAAGTTATCATTTTTCGTTATATCATTTTGTCTAACAGTTATCACTTTTCATTACACCATTTCATTTAAAATATTCTCACATTTTTTCATGTCTCTTCATACTTATTTCAGCTCTTTCATCCTCATCCATCTTTTTTCGTTTGACTGTACACTATGTTCTTAATCTAATTATATATTTTCAAGCACATGTTAAACTAAATTAAGTATATCAGATATAAAAAATTAACTTGGAGATATTTTCAATTTATCACAATTCAACTGTGAAATTTTTTTTTAAAAAATTATTTATATTTTATTTTGATGTAATTTGAAAGTTATAATAATTAAGATATTTTAAGAATGTAAATTTCTTTATACTATAAATTTAGAAAAATAAATAATTACAAACTTTTTATGAGATAGAAGGAGCCTCTATCTCCCTCAAATTTTTATTTCTTCCCCCCTCAAACATATCCTAAAAATTTTATCCTCAAGTAGAGTTGAAATGTTAATAATAGATTATTTGATTCAACATATATCCCAACATTTTAATTTTTTTAAAATTATATTTTATTGAAATATGTTATACATTGTATCTTTTATGTGGCAATGTTTATGCATTTTTTTTAATTTTAATAAAACTAAATCAAATTGAATATTTTTTAAATATTCCAATAACATATAATTTTTTTTTTTAGAAATCTAATTTACTTTTCAATTAAATTTAGTATATATAACATTTAACATTAAGTTAAATTTAAGCAACGCAAAACTTGATTTTAAATTTGTCAATTTATACTTCGTAATTGGTATTTTTGTTTAGCGTCAAAGACTTAATATCAATTTTTGTTGTTTTTCCTAATTAACATTAATTCAAAGAGATTTTCTTACAATATTTCTTTTGCTTTTAAGGTAACTATGAATTCTTTACCTCCATTAAGCCACCTATGAAACAACTTGCTTACTTTACTTTGCGACTAGGTTATTTCTATTTCCTTTTGTTTTTGAAGCAAAAAATTAAATCTATCAAAACCTTTTTTTAAAAACCTATTTCTTCTTTTCCCATTTTTGGTGAAAGAAAATTTCAAAATGTTAAGTATACTAGTGAGCATACCAAAAATGTTGTAGGTCACTTTATTGCACTTGGTATGTCTCCTTAGCTTCATTATTTCTTATAGTTTTGCCGTTATTTCTTTCATTAGGATTTCACTTTTGTTTTCTTCTTGTGTTATATATAAAATATAATCTAAAATTATTTTAATGGACAAAAATTAATTAACAAATTAAAAAAAAATAATTAGTGTTAATACAAAATTGATCTTCAAAATCATCACGATATTTATTAAAATATTTAAAAATTAAATAATTAAAAAAAATAAGACTAATAAAATAAAAAATAAAACTACTAATTCAATAATATGATAGCCTACATTAATAAGGTTAAAAACAACTAATTTAGATATTAATTTTACACATTAATTTTGGTAGATTAAAAACTGTCATATAAAAGTTCTCATTAGACAACTAAAATATTCAAAAAGAAAATAAAGATAGAGAGATAGAAATGCAATCTTATTTAGATTAATGTTAAATAATTTCTTTTTGAGCCAGGGCACCTTATGCCACTAAATACCTAAACTTGGTTAAAAGTCAAAGGTATTTTATTAACGCAAATAACATTAATTTTAATATTTTTTTCAAGTCATGAATATTTAATTCAAATTTGTAGGACATATTTAGTTATCATTCTCAATTAAGGATCCAAAAACAATGTAATATCCGAGTCCGAAAATCGACTCGGGATAATATTTTTTATTTATAAAAATTATATAAATAAATAATTTTATTTTATTTAAATTTAATTTTAGAGAATTTTTGAGAAAAAAATGGATTATGGACGAAATTAAAAATAATTTTAAGGAGAATGGGTGAAATTTTAAATCCGATGGGTGTTTTTAAAAGAAAAATTAAAAACATGGGGTTAAATCGCAAAAAAGAACAGTTTGACCACATGGAATGATCGGCACCACGTGGGAAGCCACGAGAGCGATTCGCATGCCTGACAATCTGACAGTCCAGACCTCATCCCGCGGGCATGAACGATCTAGATGCATTCCTTCTTCAGATGCGATCGAACAGACAAGATGGACTGTGATGGACGGTTTGGATTCGTCCATGCCATCAGCCTAAATAAGAAATCATCGAACAGTCCTCATCGCTCCACGTCGTCACAAACGGATGACCTGGATCAAAGAGGAGAGGAGTATTTAAACTCCTCTTCGCAGAAGAACCTAACCATAACTGCCCAGCTCTCGCCGGAGAAGAAGAACCAGACGCAAGAGAAGGAGGCTGACCCTCAGCCGCAACTACACCGGAGCCACCAACGACCGTAAAAAAAGGTAAAATTTTCTCCTCCCCGCTTGAAATTCAATTTCGACTCTCCCTATGGCCATATTAGAGCAAAAGGGACGATGGGTGAGCCGAAAATTACTGGCAAAGCCCGGCGGAGCCACTACAACTAAAACCCTAAACCTTCTCTGATGACTCCATTCCCATTTGCCGTTTCATACAATTTTTTAACCATCATGCTCACCGTCTCTTTCTTGTGTATGTTAGCTGAAGAAGAATCCTAGCTGCGAAGGAAAACTAGCAGAGCCGCCGCACCCGAAGACCCCCACCAGTAGGTTTCGATTTTTTTTTATTTTTCTGGCCAACCGAGACTTTCTAACGTATTTTTTCTTAGGAATACATGTAAAACAAGCTAAAACTGGCCAAAATCAGCCAAACTAAAAATTTTTTCAACGTTGATTTTAGGTTTTTAGAGTATTTTGGGTATGTAACGAGTATTTTGATTTTTGCATGAAAAATTCAGAAAATTCGTGGCCCGTTGGGAGGCGTAGTAGATAGTACGACATTTTAAAATACCGATCCGGGTAAGAATCTCTCACTTTACTCCCCGTTACGGTAAATTGAGGCTTAATAATCGAATATCTTGTATTTGTGAAAAATTAGAAAAAATTTAAAAATAATTACAAGTAGCTAGTGGAGTCGGGAATCAGTTAGTTCACATTTGTCCTGATTTATTATTTATTTTCCATGTACTGCTTAACATGCTTATTAGTATATTGTGTCAATTAAATTGATAGACTTAATGTAATAACCAGGCTCGGAATTTGGCCCGAAATTAATTTTAACATTCTAAAATATATAAAAATCTAATTTTGAAATTAATAAATTTTAATCTAATGTGAAATTATGAAAAAAAATAGGTTAAGGATGAAATTAAAAATAATTTTGTGGAAAAAGGGTGAAAATTTGGGGTCGGATAATGTTTTTGAAAGAAAAATTAGAAACTGGGGATTAGAATGCAAATAAAAAAAAATTGACCATGTAGGATCACCCAGTCAGCAGCCTCGACAAATTAGAGCGCGCCGCGTGGCAAGGCACGTTGACTCGGTGCCATGTAGGAGGCCATGCTGGCGATTCACGTGCTCTGCGATCGGACGATCCAGAAGCGATCTTGCACACGTGGACAGTCTGGATCTGTTTCCCCCTTAGAAGTGAAACGACAGTCGAGATCAAATGCTAAGAACGGTCCAGATTTATTTCCTCCTTAGGTGCGATCGAACGGTCGAGATCAAACGTGATGAACATTTCAGATTAATGCCAGATGAGTATAAATATTTTATATCACACTAAATCCGAACCCTAGCCGCAAGCTTCCCGCCGGAGAAGAAGAACCAGACACTGGAGAAGGAAACCGACCGCCGTACCGGAGCCACCTCTAACTGCCAAAAAAGGTAAAAATTCTCATACCCGCTCAAAATTCGATTCTGAGCACTCTTGTGGCCATATCAAAACAAAACAAACGGCGAGTGTGCTGGAAACCGCAGGCAAAGCCTGACGGAGCTGCCGCGGGTAAAACCCGTAACCTCTTTTGATGAGCTCCTTCTCATTTTTTATTTCGTGTGATTTTTCTACCGTTGTGTTCACCGTTCTATTTTTTACAGGTTGACCGAAGAAAAAATCTCAGCTGCGAATGTGAGCCGACGAAGTCGCCGCACCCGAAAAACTCCACGACCGCTATGTTTCTGTTTTTTGATTTTTTCGGCCAACTAAGGAACCCTAACGTGTTTTTTCACAAGAATATGTATAAAGTCGGCTGAATTCGGTCAAAGACGGCCAGACCGACACAAATCGCCGCTATGTGCGGTGGTTCCGTCGCTGGAGCGCGGCAGTGCTACTGTGTCAGAACTCTGAAATTTGTCGAAAATGATTTTTAATATCAATTTTAGATTTTTAGAGTATTTTTAGGTGCGTGAAGTATATTTAATCTCCGCAGAAAATTCAGGAAACTCGGGGACTGCTAGTAAGCGCAGTAAAAAGTTTGGTATTTCGGACACCGATTTCGTATTTTGTAAAATTTAGAAAAATTTCGAGAATAATTACAAGTCATTAACGGAGACAAAACTGGTTAGTTATTTATTTGTCATATTTAACTGATTATTTGATTTTACAGCTTTAAATACCTGATGATATATTGGAATGGTTAAATGATTTAGTTATGCTTTCTTGATGTATATATAGCTTGTCTTACGTGATTTACGGTTGATTTGAGAAATTTAAAATTAATGAAAAATTGCTTGGTTATGTGAATTAATGAATGGTTGTCTTATTGGATATCTTGAGAGATGGTGGACGGATCGGGTACATAGGGAACCCTACCATGAACGTTACCTCATACCGAATGAGGTATCGAGGGATGATATTTTTTGCACTCATACTAGACGGGGTATGGAGATAACCCGATTTACTCTCATATCGAATGAGGTATTAATGGATGATATTTTTATCGCTCATACCGGATGGGGTATTGGACGACCGGTTAGTTGACAAGTTTATATATTAGGTTCATGCGTAGTGGGATATTCCTATGGACCTTCAGGGATACTAGTAAGTAAATAAAAAGGAAAAGTTATTGTTCTTGCTCACTTGAATATGAAATCATAATGTTATTTAAGTTATTGTCTCTATAGGTAAATTTTAAAAATCTCGCAACGGTAAGTATGCAATAAATTATTTTCCTTATGATAAAAGAATTTACTTAAATTAATAGCTCTATTGGTTGTTTTTATGATTTTTACAACCTTCAGTTTCTATATCGGTGAGTAGTGTGATATTCTTATTAGTTTAATGTAGCTCACCTCCTCCTCTATTAACCATTTCAGATCAAGAAGATTAAGATCCAAATTCTAATCAGTAGGAGGGCTATGAGTAGGTGTCCCCCCAAATCCTATCAAGAGCTAGTAGAGGTTAACATCTCTACAATATTTATTTATTATTTTTATATGTTATTACGTTTTGTGTTTTATGAATTGCTGTGAAATAGACATTTTTATAACCCTATTGGGCATGCAAATTTATGTGTAAGGAATGTAAACCCTAATGTTATTATACGCTTCTACATTTAATTTATGACCTTATTTTCATTTAAGTTTTGGGTATTTACAGTTAATTGCACTCTCGGTCATTTGGTTTACCTCACTGTATATCTCCCCTATTTTAAATTAGAAAAAATCTAAAAATAATTACAGGTCATTAGTGGAGCTGGAAACTGGTTTGTGTACAATTGTTCTACCTCGTCTGTGTTGCCTATTTATTTTTGTATACTGCCTAAATTGCTTATTATTCCATCGTGTGATTTAAATTATTACTTTTAAATTGCTTTCTCATTTATTGATTGCCTAATCGTGATTTTTATCTAATTGACTGATTTGAAAAAAATGCTCTAGTTACATTTTTAATTGTTGAAGTGTGAAATTGTACTGTTTGCTTAAATGTCATTTGATTGATCTGTGAATATAAAATAAAATGCTGGTATGCGATTGGTGGTTGTTTTGTTGATAGGGATCTATATATGAAAGGCTTACTGGGCACCCTAGAAAATAGTGGACGAATCCGATACATAAAGAACCCTACTGTGGACATTATCTTAGTTGGATGGGACTGAGATGTCTCATATCGGAAGAATTTGGGATATATGATTCATCCTCATACCGGACGAAGTATTGAGGCGATGGTGTGTTTGGCACCCATTACTGGACGAAGTATGGGGACGGACGGATTAATTGACAAAATTTATATATTAGGTTCACGAGTAGGAGAATATCCCTATGAATACCCAGAGGTACCGGTAAGCAAGAAATGAGTTAAGTTTACTGTTATTGTTCATGTAAATATATCATAAGAATGATATTCGAATTTATTGTCTTCATATATTGTTTTTGAAAAACTCGCAACATTAAGTATAGAATAAAAGATTCTCTTTATGTTAAATGAATTTACTTAAATTAAGAGCTCCATTAGTTGTTTTATGAGTTTTACAAACATTCGATTTTCTGTTTCAGTTATTAGCGCGATATTCTTAATAGGTTAGTATAGCTCACTTTTCTATTAACTATTTTAGATTAAGAAAACTAAGATCCAGATTCTGATAAGCAGAAACGTTGTGAGTAGATTAACCTCCCAGATCCTATCAACTGCTAATAGAGTTTAACCCCTAAAATATTTATTTATTTGTTTTAAATCATTTATTCATTTCTATTTAAGAACCGTTGTAGAAGAGACATTCTCATATCCCTATTAGGCGTTTCAATTTACTGTGTAAGGAATATAATATTATTTGCTTCCGCATTTAAAATACAAATTCATGTTCTTTAAAGTTCCGAGCCTTTCCAAACTATGTACGTTTATGGAAAATGTTTTACTGAACTTAAAGTTAGCGTCTTACCCTACTATTTTAATTTTACCATGTCTATCTTTCCAATTCATACAAATTTTATAAGATACTTATGAATCATAATTACATTATCAAGAGTTTGAAAAAAATAAAGTACATAAAAATAAATGATCGAAGGGTCCATCTGTAACGGCCCCGGAATTTTAAAATGAAATATGTGTATTAAAAAGGTTAAATGCGGAAGCGTAATAAAAATTTTGATTAAACATTCCTTACACTAAAACAAAAAACGTGCTCAAAGTATAAAAGAACAAACTAACTAAAAGAGAAACTTGAAAATAAAAGCTATAAATATGACTACGGAGTCTTCAGGCGTCCCCTTCGCCGTCTTCCTGCAGAACGGGCTCGGGAACAATGTCTTCCTGATATGAAATTATTAAATAAGGAATGAGCTACACCAGCCCAGTAAAGACATCACACTATCTCACCGTCACGGAGGAAAGGTGGGTAGAAAACACAAAAGACCAATGGAGCATAGTTTACAACAAATTCTTTTATCAATAATAAAATCCTCGCTATCCACTTACCTCGGTGAAATTCATAAAACAATATACGAAAGCAATAACATTATCATCATCATGAAATCATAGGAACTGTATAACATAATACTTATCACGCCTTTTGCATCTCAATCATGACACAACATATTTTTCCTTATTTACCAGCCTACTAGTATCCATGGGGATCCATAGGGGTCCCGCTACCCGTGAACCTTTAACACTTGTAATCAGATTCCAGGGCCGTCCCCATACCCCGTCCGGTATGGACGCCAAAACTATAAACCTCAATACCCCGTCCGGTATGAGGGTGAAACGGGCCGTTCCCATACCCCGTCCGGTATGGGCGCCAAAACACATAAGGTCTCCATACCTCGTCCGGTATGAGAGAACACAATCCCGGTAGGGTTCCCTACGGACCCGGTCCGTCCACCATCTCCCAGGATATCTAGTCAGGCTGACCACATTATACAATTATCAATTTACATAACCTTTCATTCCCCTTTTCCTCAGTCAGCATCATCAAATCACACACAAACAAGCAACCAGTAATTCATGCCAAACAAGCCAACATACAACATCGGGTTCTCAATCATTCAACCCATAATCAATAAAACAGTGATTTATGCACACGAAACTATGAAATGAGAACATCAGGCATCATACTGCATTTAAAACTGTAAAATAGAACAAACAACAACTGACCGACAAATACACCAGACTCGGGCTCCATTAGCGACCTTAAATAATTTTACACATCTACTGATTCATGAAACACTGTTTTATCATTTATTGAACTTTAATACCGTGATAGGAAATAGGGTGAGGGGTCTTTACTTGTTTCGGGGTCCGAATACGGCTCTACAGTGCGCCTACAGGCTGTCCCTAACTTTTCCTGAATTTTTTCCGGGGAACTGAAACGCACTACTGGTACCTGCACCTGTCCCAAAAAATCCCAAATTAGACCCAGGGCCCCTTTCGGCCAATATCGCAATTCCGGCACGGCAGCTCCGCCGTGCTCCGGCGACGGCGCCGCCGCTTGCGGCGGCGATTCGCCTCAGGTTGGCCGTTTTCGGCCACACTTGCATCGATCCCTGTGATAAAACAACCCTATGGCCCTCGGGGGGCCAAAAAATTACGAAAAACCGAAGCTTACCGGCGGCGGTGCTCTCGGGTGCGGCGGCTCTCCGGCGAGGTTCGTGTTTTAGTGATTTGGCTCCGATCAACCTGTAGAGAAAAGAATGGTGATCACGGTGATATAAAAATTGTATCAAACGGAGGCCGGGAAGGGCCTCATCGGAGGCAAAAATAGAGGAGGGGCGCGGCGGCGCCGCTGGGTTTCGGCCGTGTTTTACCTCGATCGGCGGGGGTATGAAACTTACCTCGATCGGCGGTCGAAAAACTCCCCGATGCGGCGGCGGGTGGCGGCGGCCGGCTCCTCCGGCGTTTGGTTCGTCTTCTCCGGCGAGGGCAGGCGGCTAGGGTTTTTGTGGTCAGGTGTGGGGGTTCTATTTATACCCTTTTGCTTTTTGATCACAGCCGTCCATTTTGATTAAATCTGGGCCGTCCGTGCGCGATTGAATCTGGGCCGTCCGTGCGCGTGCATCTAGGCCGTCCGTGCGCGCGGGGCGTATCTGGGCCGTCCGATCGCGCGCACGCAGATCGCCCACGTGGTCCGTTCCCGGGTCGACGTGGTCTTGCCACGCGGCAGGTCCTGGTTGGCCAGGGCTGCTGACTGGGTCGCTGACATGGGTGCTGATGTGACGCTGACGGGGCACAATTTTTCTAAATTATGTTTTGACCCCCTATTTTCGATTTTCTTTTCAAAAATACCCCCAGAATCCTAATTTTCACCCATTTTTTTCAAAATCAATTTCAATTAAATTCAAATAATATTTTTACTCAATTTTATCATTATTATTATTTTTATTCTTATTAAATTAAATTAAATTAAATTAAATAAATCAATTAAAATTCAAAAAAATGAATAAAAGTGAATAAAATAAATTCAAAAATTAATTAAAAATAATAATAATAAATGACAAAATTAATGGGTGTTACACCATCTTTTCAATTAAGAAGCCATAATCCAAATAGTAAAATAAATTACAAAAATAAAGAATAATAATTCTAAGTTACAAATAGGCATTTTGAAAATATACAATAAAATAAATGTGCTAGGTAAATATATTCAAAGTACATAATAAGTAATAAATATAGAAATTTTAAGAAAATGAACGAAATAAAGACGGTAGAAATCGAGCTCTTATAGTGGTCATATTTAAGAGTCAAAGTATCATATTTTATAGAGAAAAAAATAGAATAAAAATAAAATAAAATAAAATAATAATTCCAATTTTATATGGCAATATTATTGTACGATTAAGTCTATTGAGATTTAACCTGCCATAATTAACAATTATATAATTTAGTCTAATTAAAAGAAATTCTCTTATGCTAAAGTTAAAATTTATACTAAATAGCTAACTAAACATTCTACTAAAACTAAAATTTATACTAAATAGCTAACTAAACATTCTACTAAAACAAAATTAAAAAAATTTACTGATTAATTATCATACTTTGTGAAAGATACAACTAAAACATAATCTATATATATATATATATATAAAACTAGGAATTGACACATGTCAATTCTTTATTTTTAAAATTATTTTGTATCTATATGATAATGTATATTATTATTTTATAAAATAATTTTTAAATATATTAAAATAAAATTAATATAATAATATGAATAATAGTTATTCATCTAAAGACTCAATCGTTCCAAACATCCGTACTTTTGAATTATCTTTCATATATGTAGTAATTACCTGCACATCAAATTACATTTTTTGAAATATTAATTATTTTTTTTTGAAAATTAATCTAACTATTTTAATTTATCTATCTTAATAATATATTTAACTAAATACAATTAAATAAATATAAATATATTTACGACATATAATTTACATACCAATGTTAGAACAATTAACATACTATTAAATAATTAATTATATTGCATATTATCATTTAGTTATCATAGTTTTAATAATTATTAAATCAATTATTTTAGTTAATAATATTTTTATTTATGTTATATTTTTATAAAAAAACATATCTTTAAAGTATTAATATAAACATTTAAATTATATTTTCATTTATTATATAATCTTATTAATACTATTTTAATTTATAGAGTAAAAACTATTTGTATTAATGATAACATCAAATATAACCCATATCATTCATGCTAAAAAAACATAACTTTTGATTATTTTTACTGATTCTTTTTTTTTTTTTTCC
>NW_019014653.1:817542-827729 GCF_000150535.2 Carica papaya | reverse complement strand
TTTATAGCACTAATTTACAACATTAATATAGTAATTTAACAATTAATATAATAATTTATAGCACTAAATTAATAATTAACAACTCATGTCAACACAAAATAAAAGAATATATCATGAAATCTCAAGAGCCAAAATACAAATGATAGAGTTGGATGAAAAGAAACTGACAAGAACAAATTACACACTAGTAAATATGCTATCATGGAACAAATAAGCAAGTTATCATTCCATCTCACTTGGAAAAGTAGGAGAAAAGAAAATTAAACACAACTATTTACCCTCTATTACATTGAACTAATCCAAAAATAATTCAGGCTGCCTAGCCAAACATGCAGAAAGTTTAGGCACATCCATTGAGGTACTTCTTGTATTAAAAACAAAAGAAAAAGCTATAAGCTTATATCTCCTCTTTATTACATATTTCAAACATTTATTTATTAAACATTTAGAGATTTATTCCTTGCATGATTGGTTGCTTCAATCAACTAGACTTTCTTCATCCTCCTTGCTTGGCCTCTTTATAGTTCCATATATACTTAACACTACTTTTTTCCTTTGTCCTCAAGTAAGTGATGAATGGGAAAAAGGAGAAAAAGGTGAAGTAGAGGCAATTGTGCGAGTTAAGAATGAACTTGAGTGAGACAATGAAATTGCTCCAATAGCTTAAGCTTAAGCGCTAGAATGAACAATGTAAGCTTGAAAATTTTCTTCCTATGTTGATCGAACAAGGACTAAAAAAATAGCAAGAGAAAAAGGTTAAGTAGTGCTGCGTTGGAGTGACCAATAACTTTTTTTCCTTAGTGGTGCTTCTTGCTTGCTTTGAAGAAGAGAAGTATGAGGTGTGAGTGATTGAGGGGTGTAGGTGGAGTTGTATATATTTATAATTGTAGTTTTTTCTTATTTATAGATTGATCCAAGTTGGTATATGTTTAAATTTTTTAATACTGCATCAAATGTCATGTATTAACACGTAGCACATAAAGAAATAGTATTAACAATTAATAATGAGGTAATAAATCTAGTTTTTTAAAAGTGTATGGGTTAATTTGAAGTAAAATCAAGGTAGGGACCAAATTAAATAAAAATATATAGTATAAGGATCAAATTTATATTTTAGTATATATATCTTCCTCCCATTACAGTGCATGCCTCTCATTTTTGCACACCTCTTTTCTTTTGCTAGTTTTCAATTTTATGACTTTTTTGGTAGATTATGAGAGATTTTAGAATAATTATTATTGTGTAAAATAGAAAAAAAAACATTGACTTACTCCCTGATTAAAATTTCATGGTTTTATTTTTTGTCAAGAAAACGAGAGATGAACAAATTATAATTTTAATTTGTCAAATAAAACTTAAATAATGTTATTTTTTTAATTAAAAAATTAACATAGTTAATAATTTAAAAAATTTAAAATTTATTTTATAAAAAAAAAATTTAAAACTAAAATAAAAATAAATTAAATTTAGAAACTAAATTAATAATTTATCTCAAATTCTATATCAATCTTTCATTTTTATATAAAATTTTGTAAAAGGTCAATATTTATGATTTTGATGAGAATTTTTACTATGTTACAATTGAATTAAATGTGAAATTTTATAAAAATTAACAGAAGTTAAAATATGTAATTCAAATCTTACTTCGAGTTTTTATTGTCTTAATTATTAGAAATATAATTTTTTAAATACTTTTCATAAAAATTTTGAATTTGAAAAACGGCCCAAATAATTTAGTCCAATTTCAATTTACTCTTCAAATGGACCAAGGAAAAGAAGAAAAAATAAAAAAACAAAAAAAGAAAAGAAAAAAACAGAAATAAAAAGCCTCTGTCTCCTACTACTGTCTCCAGCATCAAAACCCCATCAAAGCAAAAACCCTTCTTGGCGGCTTCTTGTGCAGAGCAGGAAATCAGAATATACAGAGAAAGATGGCACAATCTCTTGAGCTGCTGTTGATTCAATTTTTGATGCCGGATAATGACGCTCGACGACAAGCAGAGGAGCAGATAAAGAGGCTGGCTAAGGATCCGCAGGTGGTGCCGGCGCTTGTTCAGCACCTCCGTACTGCTAAGACTCCGAATGTTCGTCAGCTTGCAGCTGTCCTCCTCCGTAAGAAAATAACTGGACACTGGGCCAAGCTCTCTCCTCAGCTCAAGCATCTCGTCAAGCAGTCTCTCATTGAGAGCATCACCATGGAGCACAGGTCTTCCTTTTTCATTTTTGTATACTTTCTATTGTTTTGGATTCCATGGATTTTCACTAATGAATTCGATCGAGCTAATTATTGTGATGACGTGAAAGTGTAAATCTGTTTTACATTGGTTGATTAGTTGGCTCATTCGCTGTGTATTCTAATCTCATCTTTGGCATTTTTTATTGTTATTTTTTGATTAATTTGTAAATGATCTTGGTTCGTGGTGCGTCATTGCAGTATGCCTGTGAGGCGAGCAAGTGCCAATGTAGTGAGCGTCATCGCGAAGTATGCCGTTCCATCTGGAGAGTGGCCTGACTTGTTGCCCTTTTTATTTCAATGTAGCCAGAGTCCACAGGAAGACCACAGAGAAGTAAACTTCTTGAAAGCTTTCTTAAAAGCATTCTCGTTTTAATGTTTATCAATGTTATATCGTGTAAATGATCCTTCTTGCCAAATCTTACTAGTAATGTAAGGTTTCCTTGTTTCTATACGTTGGAAGCATTGATCTATACCATGAATTTCAAGTAATCTCAGATGTGAATCATTTTTTGACTAAGGTTTCTTCTGCATTTGTTAGAACATTGAGTTCAAGAGTTCTCTAATGTAAATGTTGTTGGTTACAAGGTTTCACGTATCAGCAATTCTGACATTCTGAGTGGATGGCAGTTGGGGCATAAATTACATTTAAACTAAAGAAAGTTTTCTTTATTTGCAAAAATTTGAATTGAGCGGTGCATGTTACAAATGCATCCAAGAGTTGGCCCACTTAGAAAAGTTACTTAAAATTCATATACAGTTTATCACTTGTCTAATAATATTATGTAGAGATGTGAATGATCTCAAATAATAATCTTATAGGAAATGGGGTCTAATATTGTACTTAAGCATACTCAGTTATCTGCAATAGTTAGAGTATAATTACGAATATATTTCGTTGCAGCTTGGTGATGTAAGGAGTAGATCCAAGTCGACTACATTGAGTGAGTGTCTTCACTTATAAGGAAAGGATCAATCCTCCACATTGGAGGCACTTTTTTCAGGATAATTATAAGACCCACAGGTTAGTAGCAGACAATAACTCGAGCCAATAGATGGACCCTTGTTCCAAAATTTGGCATCAATGGAATAGTGCATCTTTAGAAACTTTGGACTGTAGATAAGTTCCCTCTCTTTTTATTTTAAGTGACTGTAGGTAGGCTCTGTCAACAGCTTATAGTTGACTTTTGACAAAAAACACAAATCTTTTCTCCAACAAAAGGCATCTTTCACAGTAGATTTATCTTTTGAAAACATTTGATTTATTGCAGTGTCAATATGTTGCATGCCTTTGCTGTTGTTACCATTAGCATATATATCAAGAAAATCCTAGGATTAGCTCTTGACTAGGAAGTATCTCAAACACATGTACAGAAATAGTTTATCTTATTTTATCGATGGGTCTGGCTGATTACATTGTGGGAGGTAAACATTTTCTTATTACATTTATCTATATAGACCATGTTTTCATAAACTTGCATGTTATAGTACATATGTTTTTGGTATATATGCCTTTTCCTCAACCTTCAAGTGGGTGTGATGTTTGGATGTGAGACTACTGAATTCTTCTACCTTGAATACTGCTTTGTCCAGTTAGTGTTATATATGGATGCGTGTACCATGTTAAAGTACTCTTTTTTTGTTATTTAATGCTTTTCTCCTTCAACTTGTTTGGATTAGATTTCTAAAAGTCATGCAACCTCTCTGTTTATTTCCCAATAACTTTTTGTGAGTGCATGTTTGCATCGGTAGTGATATGAACAAGGTGAACTGACTTTGTTTTTCCGGCTTTTCATATAAGGTGGCATTGATCCTCTTCAGTTCCTTAACTGAAACAATTGGAAATGCATTTCAACCACACTTCGCAGACTTACAGGCTCTTCTACTCAAGTGCCTACAGGATGAGACTAGCAACCGAGTTAGAGTTGCTGCGCTTAAGTAATCTTTATTTAAAATTTTTCTTGACATCCAATGGACCTTGTCAACCCGGAAATTTCTTGTGGGTTGCTTACAAGCATTTTGTAACTTTTGTACCAGGGCAGTGGGATCTTTTCTGGAATTTACATATGATGGGAATGAAGTGGTAAGTTTTATTAAGTTATATATGTCGGCCCTGGAAATATATGTTTTAGTCTCCTGTTTTGAATTGATTATAAATTTTTAATTTATTTTAGTAGTTCTTTTTCCTAGAGGTTTAGGGATTTATTTATGGCTTAAACTTTTCCAGGTTTCCTCTTAGAGTTTCTAATTTTTGTTACTTAAGAGTAAATTAGAGTCTATACTTATCATTCCCTTTAAGAAAGTAAAAGTCAATGACAAGAACTTACTTTTTTTGAAATAAAAGTGTTAAGTAAATATATTAACAAGGTACCAAGAAGGTGCCGCCCATTTGTCAATGACAAGAACTTACAATAGTTTTTGTTTTGCAATTGCTCATGCAAAATCAAACCCTAAGTATGATGCATGAGGGATAAGAATATATGTGATGTCTAAGAAACATTATGTCTAAGAAACATTAAAGATAGGTGAATCTCTACTTTTGGTTTTATTTTGTTAGGTCATGACATCAAAGATTGGGATGATTTTGGGTGGGTTATGGACCACTTAATAGAATTGTAATGTATACCTTGTACATGGGCGGTACCCCCCCTTGGTACCTTTGTGAGTAACATTTATCGTCTGATATTTCAAAGAAAAAAAAAATGATATTTAGGTCTGGTTATCTTTTTCCTAAGTATGGGATCATACATAAGTTGAGCTTTGTCAATTGGTATTGGAGTCAATGATCCTAGTTTGGTACTAAATCCATGAAACCCCAATTGCCGGGAACATATATTGCAAAAATCACCGAACCTGGATCTAAGATGCTCACCATAACACTGGCAAGCTTGACTTTGCTGACTAGTCTAATTGTGAGTTTTGATAATCACTTATGTTGTAAATCTTCTCTTTGGCATCTAAATTGGTTAACCACCACTAGGGGTGGCAACGAGCCAAGTTTGGTATCAAATAGTTTGAGCTTGGTCTAGTCAAAACTAACCAGGCTTAGTCAAAATTGAGCTCACGTATAAATTGACTTCAGTCAAAAGCTCTTCTAACTAAGTGAGAGTTACTTGAACTTAACACTCTTTGGTTCCAAATCCCATGAGCAGCCTCACTTATCAATTATTAAATTAAATATATAATATCTTTACTGAAATTATGGTATATCTTTAATATAATACCGTTTTTACCTTAATTGTATTTTATAATTATATAGTCAACATTTTTGTTCTTTGATTATTTATTTTTATAAAATATGTTAAAAGGAGTGCCTTATTATCAAGCTTAGTTGAACTTACTCAGGCTCAATAATGTCTTTGTGTTTACCGATTTTTTCTTTAATCAAGCTCGATTTATTTTTTTTCTTTAAATGAGCTGCACTTGAGTTAGAAGCTCGACTTGAATCTTGAACCACCATGTCACATGAGTCCTTTGCTTAAGCGTTGACCTTCTAGAGAGTGGCAATTGAATTGTGGACCTCACTCTGATAGAACCTGCAATTGACTTTCTCAAAATTGGCCAATTTTGGTCGGTTCACCCTCTACAAAATTGGCCAATATTGGTGAAATATCACTTAGGTGTGATATGTTAGAAACTGTACATGAGATATCTAGGTCTAACTTGTATTCTCTAAGTAGGCAGATTATCCTAATTTTGTCCGACTTAATGTTTCTGTCTGAATACTTACTCATTTAGTGACAACTATGAGCATGTAATATAATTATTGGTATTTTCTATTTTTTCTGTACTTTGTCTTTGCATATCATGTCTTCTTGCATTAACTTTATCGTCATGTAAAAGTCTAATGGTTTCTACTTTCCCTCAAGAGAATATAATCAAACCATAGTTATGGTACTTAAGGAATCCTGTTGTGTGTGTTATATGTAAGAGACCCTAGGTGGGATATCTAGGTCTAATTGCTATTTTCTGAGTAAGTAGATAATCCCAAATTTTGTCCTAGTCATGGCTGGTGTGCAAAAGTGTAAACACAAACTCTTTTGCTTGCAACGATATGCATTTTTTATATTTTTATTATTTTCCAATTTTTATGGGCTTTGTCTTTGCAAGTTATGTCTTGTGGGCTTTCATTTATCTTCCCATCAGATTCCTCAGTTCTATCTTTTTTCACAATATTCTGCGTCAGAGATAGCATCTTGCAAAATTCACTCATTGAACCATGTTTTACAATGAAATTATCAGGATTTGGAAGGTTTTCTTATTTTTTTTTTAACACTGATGAGGATTTCTCAAGTCAGAGCTGGTCTTAGGCAATCCACATTTGGGGGATGTATGCTGTCTATTTATATGCATTGCTATATTATGTGGATTAAACATCCAATTTTAAGTTAGTGGTGATTATACTAGACTTTAAGTGTCAAGTTTATTGACACATAATTTTAATCACAAAAAATGCAGGTCAAGTTTCGGGAGTTCATTCCCAGCATTTTGAATGTATCAAGACAGTGTCTTGCCTCTGGTGAGGAGGATGTTGCTGTAATTGCCTTTGAGATATTTGATGAGCTGATTGAATCTCCTGCACCTCTTCTTGGGGATTCTGTCAAATCCATTGTCCAATTCTCTCTTGAAGTTTGCTCGAGTCAAAACTTGGAAACCAATACTCGACATCAGGTTAGAATTGAGCAACTGAATACTTGTTTATTCCCATTCTGTAGCATCTTAGTGAGTTGCTTGGAAGAAAAGCCTGGCTTATCGAGCTGGGGTACCAGCTGTAGCTTTGTTGCTTACGTCCTGTGTTTTGTTTTTCCATTTACCAGGCCATTCAGATTATTTCATGGCTGGCAAAGTATAAATCCAATTCTTTGAAAAAGCACAAGCTGGTTATCCCTATTTTGCAAGTTATGTGCCCTTTGCTTGCAGAATCTAGTGCAGATGAAGATGATGATCTTGCTCCAGATCGGGCTGCTGCTGAAGTTATTGATACAATGGCTTTGAACCTCTCAAAGCATGTATTCTCTCCTGTTTTTGAGTTTGCTTCTTTAAGCTGTCAAAATGCAAACCCCAAATATCGTGAAGCTTCTGTTACAGCTTTAGGTGTTATATCTGAAGGCTGTTCGGAGTTTATGAAAATAAAGCTGGAACCTGTTCTTCATATTATCTTAGGGGCCCTTAGGGATCCAGAGCAAATGGTTCGAGGGGCTGCATCATTTGCTTTAGGTCAATTTGCTGAACATTTGCAGCCCGAAGTTGTATCGCACTATGAGACTGTTCTTCCATACATTTTAAGTGCTCTTGAGGACGCATCTGATGAAGTGAAGGTGCATGTAGAAAAAAGAAAAAATGATGATGGTACGAAGAGTTATCTCTCAAGAGCAGTATATTTACATCATTCATTTTCTTCCTGCAGGAGAAGTCGTACTATGCTTTGGCAGCATTTTGTGAGAACATGGGAGAGGAAATATTACCTTTTGTTGGAGCTTTAATGGGGAAACTTCTAGCAGCCCTTGAAAGTAGTTCGCGTAATTTGCAGGAGACATGTATGGTATGGAGATGAATTCTGTCTACTCTAATTGGTATAATAGATGGTCACTTTTATTTTCTCTTTGATTTATTATTTATTTGTTGATATTGATGCAGTCTGCAATAGGTTCAGTTGCTGCTGCTGCAGAACAAGCTTTCATTCCATATGCTGATAGGGTTCTCGAATTAATGAAAATCTTTATGGTTCTTAACAATGATGAGGATCTTCGTGCTCGAGCAAGGGCTACTGAGCTTGTTGGAATTGTTGCCATGTCCATTGGTAGATCAAGGATGGAATCAGTTTTACCCCCTTTTGTTGAAGCTGCAATTTCTGTATGTGATGTCCTATCTTGTCTTGGGATGATGGCATAGTTTTAAGTATTAATTTTTGTTATTTTATCAGGGTTTTGGACTGGAGTTTAGTGAACTGCGGGAGTATACACACGGATTCTTCAGCAATGTAGCAGAAATTTTGGATGATGGCTTTACGCCGGTGGGAATGGTTTGGTTCAATTGAAGTTATGTTGTTTGTTTAGCCACCCATATTTACTCGGCTATGGTTTTTTGGTTTTTGTTGGGCAGTATCTATCTCATGTTGTGCCCCTCACATTTTCTTCGTGCAATCTTGATGATGGCTCTGCCGTGGACATTGATGAGTTTGATGATGAGAACATTAATGGATTTGGTGGTGTATCATCTGATGATGAAGCTCGTGATGAGCCAAGAGTTCGAAACATTAGCATAAGAACTGGAGTTTTGGATGAAAAGGCAGCTGCAACCCAAGCACTTGGCTTATTTGCTTTACATACAAAGAGTTCTTACGCTCCGTATCCTTATTTTCTTTTTGTTTCTTCAGGCTCAGTTCTTTTTTCTTAACAAACTGTCAGTTCTGGTAAAAAAAAAAAGTACCACAATTACTATTGAGAAGTGTGTTTAAGATATTATTTGTGACTTTAATTATTTCAAGCTATTTGGAGGAGACATTAAGGATTATGCTAAGGCATTCTGGCTATTTTCATGAAGATGTACGGCTTCAGGCAATTATTGCTTTGAAATGTGAGCTTCTGTTTAAGTATTTTAGAATATTCATATGTAGGAATGTATATATACATGTCTACTTACATAAGGGACAACTTAGTTTTTCTCAAGTGGTTAGGACAACTGGTATTGTTAGGACAGCTGGGTGCTCTCTCCACTAATTTTTTAGCTTTTTGTTAGCATCTTTTAACCGTTTTTTGTTTTGGCCAAATGCCTATATATTTGGCACATTTGTACCTATGTAATATTGAAGAAAATCAAAGGATTTTTCCTCGTCACACAAACTTTCTCTCTTTGTTTTCTTCATGGTATCAGAGTGGCAACTATGATCCAAAATCTTTCATCATCCAACTCAAGTAGAAATGACCATGGATGAGCAAAACTCTTCTCACATTGATCATGTCTCGGGTTCCTTCAATCCAATACCTATCAACTATTCTCACATTGACCAGACACCTTCATTTGTCATTTGACACAGACTGAATGGGAGTAATTATCTCCAATGATCTTCATCCGTTCTCATGTTCATCCGAGCGAAGAGTAGGAATGAATACCTTACGGGAGAAGCTGTTCAACTATCAGCAGATGATCCAAGTGCTCGTTCATGGAAGGGCGAAAACAATCTAGTAATGTCTTGGTTAGTCAACTCAATGATGACAGAGATTGGAGAAAATTTTTTACTGTATGAAACCGCACACGACATCTAGGTGGCCGTACGCGAGTTTTACTCCAGTCGAGACAATACCTCTGCCACCTTCGAAATCGAGACTCAGCTGCACGACCTGTGATAGGGGGGCTCACTGTAACACAGTACTACAATGCACTCTCTCGGCAATGGCAGCAGCTTGACGTCTTCGAGGAACACCCGTGGAATTGTCCCGAAGATTCGAAACTCTTTAAAACTCACATTGAACGCAAAAGAATTTTCAAATTTTTGATGGGACTCAACAAAAACTTGGATGAGGTTCGTGGTCGCGTTCTGGGTACAAAGCCGATGTCGAATCTTAGAAAAGCTTTCTCTGAAGTTCGTCGAGAAGAGAGTAGAAAGACGATCATGCTGGATGATTTTTACTCTGGCGCGAACCCGACGGACACAATTTCTGCCCTTGCTGCTCAGAGGAAGCCGTTGCTCAATGAACCTCAGCCTGGTGCCCTAAATCACGAGCATGCCTCTGCTTTCGTCGGACGTACTCCTAAAGCTGGAGGAAAGAACGGGAGACCCTGATGTGATTATTGCAAAAAGCCGGGTCATGTTAGGGATAAATGATGGAAATTACATGGCAAGCCAGCAAATAGGAAAAATTACAAAAATGACACTCAGAGCAATATGGTAATTTCAGAAGAATTATCCCCTGCAGCCAGTACTACCGAGAGCTCTCCCTTCAGTCCAACCCAA